>JAGSMU010000257.1:0-120196 GCA_029286865.1 Teinopalpus imperialis | reverse complement strand
CTGGTATTTAATATGTTCATCAAAAGTTAGTTTTTGGTCCAGTATTATTACTAAAAATTTCTTTGAATTGACTGTATTTATAATTTCATTATTGTAAATAATATTTGAATTTGAGGCTTCATTGCCAAAAAACATAACACTACTTTTAGAGGGGTTAATTTTCAAATGTAAACGATCATTATAATATTGTAATAGTTGAAATAAGGATTTGTTCATATTATCTATTGCAATCTCTAAGTTGTAATTACTGCTGTATAATACAAAGTCATCAGCAAATTGTAAAATATTTATATTCCTATCATTTACATATTTACAAATCTCACTTGTGTATATATTGTACAGTAATGGAGATAATGTGGCACCCTACATTGTACCTCTTGAGGCACATTTGGGTCCATATAAAATATTGTTATGCCTAGCATAGGTTGTTCTGTTGTTCGAAAAGTTATAAATCCACTTACATAAGTGCCCGGCACACCTAACCTAGACATGATTTGAACTAGTATGCCAGGATCAACACTGTCAAAAGCACTTTGAATGTCTAGGAAGACACAAGCAGTGTTTAATTTTCTATGCATTGCATTTTTCAGGTCAGAGATTAAAGAGGTGAAACTGTCTGCACTACTACGCCCTCTGCGGAAGCCATATTGTATATGTGGAATTAAACACTTGATTCAACATACCAATCAAGACGGACTTTCACCATATTTTCGAATATTTTACCAAGACAGGATGACAAGGAAATTGGTCTATAAGAACTAGCAAACTCAGCAGATTTTTCGGGCTTAAGTATTGGGACAACACACTGTGTTTTCCATGACTGTGGAATAGATTTATTACGCCAAAGCAAATTGAGGATTTTAAAAACAACTTTTGGGCAGATACATCTAAGTTTTTAATAATGCATCTTTAATAGTTTTAATATTAGTGGGCGTACTGTCATCTTTATTGGCTAATTCTACCAACGTCTGCACTAGGGCCATAAGTACATCGTTGTTGGAAATTATTTGAGTTTTAAGGTTTTTCTTTAGAATGGACTATTTTAACTTTATTTACATCTTGTACAGACTTATTTGAACTACATTAATTGGATGTGAAATACAGAAAGAGTAACATGGCCGTGGATACTGTTTTCTAATTTTATATAAACTATTGTCTATTTCCAGATATATATCGGACAGTGTTGGAGAATTACCAAATAGTAGACCTTGTGCTGTTGTTGGGGATCTATCTATATAAGGTACAATTTTGTTTATTACTTGAGTGTTGCATGCCTAAATTTATGGGTATGGAAGAGATAGTTTTCAGGAATAACATTATTGTGTCCTCTTAATCAATTTCGACTAAATTGACCTCTTCCGGTTATTACCAGATGTTAGCGATTACGCACGATATCGTATAATTGCATAAGCATATGCTTCGTCGCCTTATTTAATTCGATACCTTAATCCGACATGCGATAGAGCCGTGGTAGCTGTGTCTCAACGCGTTTTTATTTATTTTTATTACATTGAGAGTAACAAACGAGCACACAGGACACCTGATAGTAAGTGACTCCTACAGCCCATGAAATCTACATTCATCTTTGACACGAAATCATAATGCAGTCACATAATCTTATCACCAGTAAAACAGGTCACTGGTTCCCTACAATCACCAGACCAAACATAGCAGCATTATGCTGCTATTTCATGCTGGTTCTGTGAGGGCGTGGCCCTACCCGGTTGAGCTGACCCATTCATTCTGCAGCTTGAACCAAACTGCAGCTTCGCTGCCCTCGCTACCTTAGTGATGCCCTCTTCATTCGGACAGTCTCTGAACGAAACACCGCAGTATTGTGAGGACGTGATCCGATCTAGCTAACACTCATGCTGCTCACATCATCATCTAGATACAAGTGTCGGCTGTCAAAAAATCAACAGTAATATTTCTATAATTATACCTTGCATTCATTTCTACTACTATATGTAATAAGAAGCATAAGAAAAGGAAAGTTATAATACGAGAGCATTGGCGAACATGGGTTGGATGATTCTGGTTTCAGATCGATGGTAGAAAATACAAATAAAACGCAGGTACACAACTGGTGATACAAATAACAGCACTATCAGCATATCACAGAACTTGTTGGTACCCATACTGATAGAGAGTCGCTTAGAATTAGTCTCATTCCGAACATTAATGCTAGCTAGTAAGTCCTAATGTTTACTAAATGTCCTCTGAAAAAAAATAAAAAGGTAAAACAAGTCAACTTGTTTCTTTAATAATTTTAGGAGCGGCAACAGAACAAAGTTCATCTTATGGTGGTGACTACGGCCTATGACTCGAAACTAGCTAGCTTAAATATAAATAAATATAAAAATTTTCTATGTTTTGCATTTTCAGGTCAGAGATTAAAGAGGTGAAACTGTCTGCACTACTACGCCCTCTGCGGAAGCCATATTGTATATGTGGAATTAAACACTTGGATTCAACATACCAATCAAGACGGACTTTCACCATATTTTCGAATATTTTACCAAGACAGGATGACAAGGAAATTGGTCTATAAGAACTAGCAAACTCAGCAGATTTTTCGGGCTTAAGTATTGGGACAACACACTGTGTTTTCCATGACTGTGGAATAGATTTATTACGCCAAAGCAAATTGAGGATTTTAAAGACAAATTTTGGGCAGATACATCTAAATTTTTAATTATAATGTAAGGATAATCATCTAAGCCAGGAGTTGTATTTCGTCTGGACTGCAAACTTGTTAAAAATTCAGACCATGAAAATGGATCCAGTAAAGACCCATTTAGAATTTGGGTTATTATTGTTAATTTCAAAAAGAATGTTCAATTGATCTACTTCAATTAAATTGTTATTATCTGATAATTTATCCAAGAGTGGAGATATAAACTCATCTGTATATGATTTATGCCTTTGAACATTTTTAATAAATTCCAAATTTTACTTATGTGAGTATTTCTATTAAAAGTGTTACACAAGTTGTTCCATCCAATTTTTTCTGTTCTGAAATTGTTCTCTTTTTCTGAGCATCTTTTCTTTTGTAATTAATATAATTTTCAATAGTAGGCTCTTTATTATATAGTTTTAGTGCATTATATGGAGCAATAACACTTTGTTCACATATACTATTCCACCAAGGAGATGGTGGTCTGTTGCCCAGTCAGGGGAATTGAGATGATATTTATCTATATGTAATGAAATCTCTGTTATTGTTGGATCTGTCATCATGTACAGACCATTCACATAGTGGTGCAAGGCTGCCACTGATGAAGCTTACATCAATGGCAGAAGGAGTTTGTCTAGGGCGATTTATAATTGTAGGTCTACCATCATTTAAAATAAATAAATCTAAGTGATCAATTAAATTAAATAACTCCTGACCTCTACCTTTGGATGACTGACAACCGAATGCAATATGATGAGCATTAAAATCACCACTCATAAATATGGGCTTTGGCAAATCATTAATAATGGAACGGAGTCTATTAATTCGTATTCGCCCACTTGCAGGTGGACAGTATATACAGAGAATTGTTAAACTACTATGTCCAGTTGATACAGACACAGCAACTGTTTGAATGTCTTCATAAAATCTGGTATTTAATATGTTATACTTACGGGTATGGTTTAATCAGTATTGCGACTCCATTATGTGCATTGTTTGAATTTTTGTTGTAAATATTATATCCTGGTATTTTAAAATTATTATCTTTAAACCAAGAAAGCAAATATATCAATATTTTGTTGCTTAAATCAATGGATTAATAAAGGTTTTTACTATTTGCACTTTGAATATTATACTGTACATAGCTTGGATTGTGTAGGACTAGGCCCTACACAATCCATTATGTAAAATATTTATATTCCTATCATTTACATATTTACAACCTTTAGGTCAACTCTTATTTTCCACAGCACATTCATAGACGAAATATTCCGCCTAAGAGCACATTCCATTAAATTGTTTTAATAGTGGCGGGCGGGATAATAAATCACACTTATTTTCAACATCACTAAGTTCACTGTCCAACACTAGTCTGTCGATCAAAAATTTTTTACAATCGAAGATAATGTGCTCCACAGTTCCATCACTTGAATTATAATGTGAACAGGTTTTATTCGCAATAATGCCGAGTCGAGCAAGGTGTGACGGTGCAGTATTATGACCAAAACGCAGTCTATTTATGATAGTAATAAAGTCTCGAGTAGCATCTTGCATACGATGATACCAAGGTCTTGCAGGTAAGCTTTCTTGTATGCTTCCATACCATTTTCCTTTCGTATCTTGATCTTTCTTCCACATTTCTAACCACAACTTTTGAGTGTTCTGGTCAATACATTGCAAGTAATCGGACATAGGAACATTCATTGTATTTCTAACGTCGACAGCATAAACTTCTTCATATGTAGTTTTATCAGCCATTTCATTGCCAGTGATACCCTTGTGGGAAGGCACCCATAGAAAGTAAATTTGGATATTTTAATGTGATATTGGTGAATTATTTGTTTGATGAAGTAAAGGATATAATTAGACTTGAATTTAACTGTGAGGGTAGTTAAAGCTGTCATCAAACTCGAGGAATCAGAAATTATTGATTTCATGAATACGCATTAGTGCCTGATACACTGCATATGCCTCTGCCGAACATATAGAGCAGGGTTCATGCAGAATAATTCAATTCAATTCTCAATTCATTTATTATTATCGGATAACAGTGATCCATTAATACATTTAAATAAATAACAATTAATACACAACCACCCATAGACAAAACATAGCATAAACAAAGAAAATAACAATAAACAATTAGGTCTGCTCCAATAAGATTATAAAATTATTAAATGTCAAATATAGTTCAAATGTCAACTTAAAGCATTAATTGCGACTTATATCATTATATTTATTTACCTATGAGGTTATTATTATTAATTATTTATTTATTTATTTATTTATTTATTTATTACATTGAGAGTAACAAACGAGCACACAGGACACCTGATAGTAAGTGACTCCTACAGCCCATGAAATCTACATTCATCTTTGACACGAAATCATAATGCAGTCACATAATCTTATCACCAGTAAAACAGGTCACTGGTTCCCTACAATCACCAGACCAAACATAGCAGCATTATGCTGCTATTTCATGCTGGTTCTGTGAGGGCGTGGCCCTACCCCGGTTGAGCTGACCCATTCATTCTGCAGCTTGAACCAAACTGCAGCTTCGCTGCCCTCGCTACCTTAGTGATGCCCTCTTCATTCGGACAGTCTCTGAACGAAACACCGCAGTATTGTGAGGACGTGATCCGATCTAGCTAACACTCATGCTGCTCACATCATCATCTAGATACAAGTGTCGGCTGTCAAAAATCAACAGTAATATTTCTATAATTATACCTTGCATTCATTTCTACTACTATATGTAATAAGAAGCATAAGAAAAGGAAAGTTATAATACGAGAGCATTGGCGAACATGGGTTGGATGATTCTGGTTTCAGATCGATGGTAGAAAATACCAATCAAGACGGACTTTCACCATATTTTCGAATATTTTACCAAGACAGGATGACAAGGAAATTGGTCTATAAGAACTAGCAAACTCAGCAGATTTTTCGGGCTTAAGTATTGGGACAACACACTGTGTTTTCCATGACTGTGGAATAGATTTATTACGCCAAAGCAAATTGAGGATTTTAAAAAACAACTTTTGGGCAGATACATCTAAGTTTTTAATTATAATGTAAGGATAATCATCTAAGCCAGGAGTTGTATTTCGTCTAGACTGCAAACTTCAGAAAAATAAAAATTCAGACCATGAAAATGGATCCAGTAAAGACCCATTTAGAATTTGGGTTATTATTGTTAATTTCAAAAAGAATGTTCAATTGATCTACTTCAATTAAATTGTTATTATCTGATAATTTATCCAAGAGTGGAGATATAAACTCATCTGTATATGATTTATGCCTTTGAACATTTTTAATAAATTCCAAATTTTACTTATGTGAGTATTTCTATTAAAAGTGTTACACAAGTTGTTCCATCCAATTTTTTTCTGTTCTGAAATTGTTCTCTTTTTCTGAGCATCTTTTCTTTGTAATTAATATAATTTTCAATAGTAGGCTCTTTATTATATAGTTTTAGTGCATTATATGGAGCAATAACACTTTGTTCACATATACTATTCCACCAAGGAGATGGTGGTCTGTTGCCCAGTCAGGGGAATTGAGATGATATTTATCTATATGTAATGAAATCTCTGTTATTGTTGGATCTGTCATCATGTACAGACCATTCACATAGTGGTGCAAGGCTGCCACTGATGAAGCTTACATCAATGGCAGAAGGAGTTTGTCTAGGGCGATTTATAGTTGTAGGTCTACCATCATTTAAAATACATAAATCTAAGTGATCAATTAAATTAAATAACCCCTGACCTCTACCTTTGGTTGACTGACAACCGAATGCAATATGATGAGCATTAAAATCACCACTCATAAATATGGGCTTTGGCAGATCATTAATAATGGAACGGAGTCTATTAATTCGTATTCGCCCACTTGCAGGTGGACAGTATATACAGAGAATTGTTAAACTACTATGTCCAGTTGATACAGACACAGCAACTGTTTGAATGTCTTCATAAAATCTGGTATTTAATATGTTCATCAAAAGTTAGTTTTGGTCCAGTATTATTACTAAAAATTTCTTTGAATTGACTGTATTTATAATTTCATTATTGTAAATAATATTTGAATTTGAGGCTTCATTGCCAAAAAACATAACACTATTTTTAGAGGGGTTAATTTTCAAATGTAAACGAACATTATAATATTGTAATAGTTGAAATAAGGATTTGTTCATATTATCTATTGCAATCACTAAGTTGTAATTACTGCTGTATAATACAATGTCATCAGCAAATTGTAAAATATTTATATTCCTATCATTTACATATTTACAAATCTCACTTGTGTATATATTGTACAGTAATAGAGATAATGTGGCACCCTACATTGCACCTCTTGAGGCACATTTGGGTCCATATAAAATATTGTTATGCCTAGCATAGGTTGTTCTGTTGTTCGAAAAGTTATAAATCCACTTACATAAGTGCCCGGGCACACCTAACCTAGACATGATTTGAACTAGTATGCCAGGATCAACACTGTCAAAAGCACTTTGAATGTCTAGGAAGACACAAGCAGTGTTTAATTTTCTATGCATTGCATTTTTCAGGTCAGAGATTAAAGAGGTGAAACTGTCTGCACTACTACGCCCTCTGCGGAAGCCATATTGTATATGTGGAATTAAACACTTGGATTCAACATACCAATCAAGACGGACTTTCACCATATTTTCGAATATTTTACCAAGACAGGATGACAAGGAAATTGGTCTATAAGAACTAGCAAACTCAGCAGATTTTTCGGGCTTAAGTATTGGGACAACACACTGTGTTTTCCATGACTGTGGAATAGATTTATTACGCCAAAGCAAATTGAGGATTTTAAAAAACAACTTTTGGGCAGATACATCTAAGTTTTTAATTATAATGTAAGGATAATCATCTAAGCCAGGAGTTGTATTTCGTCTAGACTGCAAACTTCAGAAAAATAAAAATTCAGACCATGAAAATGGATCCAGTAAAGACCCATTTAGAATTTGGGTTATTATTGTTAATTTCAAAAAGAATGTTCAATTGATCTACTTCAATTAAATTGTTATTATCTGATAATTTATCCAAGAGTGGAGATATAAACTCATCTGTATATGATTTATGCCTTTGAACATTTTTAATAAATTCCAAATTTTACTTATGTGAGTATTTCTATTAAAAGTGTTACACAAGTTGTTCCATCCAATTTTTTTCTGTTCTGAAATTGTTCTCTTTTTCTGAGCATCTTTTCTTTGTAATTAATATAATTTTCAATAGTAGGCTCTTTATTATATAGTTTTAGTGCATTATATGGAGCAATAACACTTTGTTCACATATACTATTCCACCAAGGAGATGGTGGTCTGTTGCCCAGTCAGGGGAATTGAGATGATATTTATCTATATGTAATGAAATCTCTGTTATTGTTGGATCTGTCATCATGTACAGACCATTCACATAGTGGTGCAAGGCTGCCACTGATGAAGCTTACATCAATGGCAGAAGGAGTTTGTCTAGGGCGATTTATAGTTGTAGGTCTACCATCATTTAAAATACATAAATCTAAGTGATCAATTAAATTAAATAACCCCTGACCTCTACCTTTGGTTGACTGACAACCGAATGCAATATGATGAGCATTAAAATCACCACTCATAAATATGGGCTTTGGCAGATCATTAATAATGGAACGGAGTCTATTAATTCGTATTCGCCCACTTGCAGGTGGACAGTATATACAGAGAATTGTTAAACTACTATGTCCAGTTGATACAGACACAGCAACTGTTTGAATGTCTTCATAAAATCTGGTATTTAATATGTTATACTTACGGGTATGGTTTAATCAGTATTGCGACTCCATTATGTGCATTGTTTGAATTTTTGTTGTAAATATTATATCCTGGTATTTTAAAATTATTATCTTTAAACCAAGAAAGCAAATATATCAATATTTTGTTGCTTAAAACAATGGATTAATAAAGGTTTTTTACTATTTGCACTTTGAATATTATACTGTACATAGCTTGGATTGTGTAGGACTAGGCCCTACACAATCCATTATGTTAAGTTTTTTAATAATGCATCTTTAATAGTTTTAATATTAGTGGGCGTACTGTCATCTTTATTGGCTAATTCTACAAACGTCTGCACTAGGGCCATAAGTACATCGTTGTTGGAAATTATTTGAGTTTTAAGGTTTTCTTTAGAATGGACTATTTTAACTTTATTTACATCTCGTACAGACTTATTTACAATTAATTTCTGAATTATTGTTAATTTCAAAAGAATGTTCAATTGATCTACTTCAATTAAATTGTTATTATCTGATAATTTATCCAAGAGTGGAGATATAAACTCATCTGTATATGATTTATGCCTTTGAACATTTTTAATAAATTCCAAATTTTACTTATGTGAGTATTTCTATTAAAAGTGTTACACAAGTTGTTCCATCCAATTTTTTCTGTTCTGAAATTGTTCTCTTTTTCTGAGCATCTTTTCTTTGTAATTAATATAATTTTCAATAGTAGGCTCTTTATTATATAGTTTTAGTGCATTATATGGAGCAATAACACTTTGTTCACATATACTATTCCACCAAGGAGATGGTGGTCTGTTGCCCAGTCAGGGGAATTGAGATGATATTTATCTATATGTAATGAAATCTCTGTTATTGTTGGATCTGTCATCATGTACAGACCATTCACATAGTGGTGCAAGGCTGCCACTGATGAAGCTTACATCAATGGCAGAAGGAGTTTGTCTAGGGCGATTTATAGTTGTAGGTCTACCATCATTTAAAATACATAAATCTAAGTGATCAATTAAATTAAATAACCCCTGACCTCTACCTTTGGTTGACTGACAACCGAATGCAATATGATGAGCATTAAAATCACCACTCATAAATATGGGCTTTGGCAGATCATTAATAATGGAACGGAGTCTATTAATTCGTATTCGCCCACTTGCAGGTGGACAGTATATACAGAGAATTGTTAAACTACTATGTCCAGTTGATACAGACACAGCAACTGTTTGAATGTCTTCATAAAATCTGGTATTTAATATGTTATACTTACGGGTATGGTTTAATCAGTATTGCGACTCCATTATGTGCATTGTTTGAATTTTTGTTGTAAATATTATATCCTGGTATTTTAAAATTATTATCTTTAAACCAAGAAAGCAAATATATCAATATTTTGTTGCTTAAAACAATGGATTAATAATGGTTTTTTACTATTTGCACTTTGAATATTATACTGTACATAGCTTGGATTGTGTAGGACTAGGCCCTACACAATCCATTATGTTAAGTTTTTTAATAATGCATCTTTAATAGTTTTAATATTAGTGGGCGTACTGTCATCTTTATTGGCTAATTCTGCCAACGTCTGCACTAGGGCCATAAGTACATCGTTGTTGGAAATTATTTGAGTTTTAAGGTTTTCTTTAGAATGGACTATTTTAACTTTATTTACATCTCGTACAGACTTATTTGAACTACATTAATTGGATGTGAAATACAGAAAGAGTAACATGGCCGTGGATACTGTTTTCTAATTTTATATAAACTATTGTCTATTTCCAGATATATATCGGACAGTGTTGGAGAATACCGCATAGTAGACCTTGTGCTGTTGTTGGGGATCTATCTATATAAGGTACGATTTTGTTTATTACTTGAGTGTTGCATGCCTAAATTTATGGGTATGGAAGAGAGATAGTTTTCAGGAATAACATTATTGTGTCCTCTTAATCAATTTCGACTAAATTGACCTCTTCCGGTTATTACCAGATGTTAGCGATTACGCACGATATCGTATAATTGCATAAGCATATGCTTCGTCGCCTTATTTAATTCGATACCTTAATCCGACATGCGATAGAGCCGTGGTAGCTGTGTCTCAACGCGTTTTTTTATTTATTTTTTTATTACATTGAGAGTAACAAACGAGCACACAGGACACCTGATAGTAAGTGACTCCTACAGCCCATGAAATCTACATTCATCTTTGACACGAAATCATAATGCAGTCACATAATCTTATCACCAGTAAAACAGGTCACTGGTTCCCTACAATCACCAGACCAAACATAGCAGCATTATGCTGCTATTTCATGCTGGTTCTGTGAGGGCGTGGCCCTACCCCGGTTGAGCTGACCCATTCATTCTGCAGCTTGAACCAAACTGCAGCTTCGCTGCCCTCGCTACCTTAGTGATGCCCTCTTCATTCGGACAGTCTCTGAACGAAACACCGCAGTATTGTGAGGACGTGATCCGATCTAGCTAACACTCATGCTGCTCACATCATCATCTAGATACAAGTGTCGGCTGTCAAAAAATCAACAGTAATATTTCTATAATTATACCTTGCATTCATTTCTACTACTATATGTAATAAGAAGCATAAGAAAAGGAAAGTTATAATACGAGAGCATTGGCGAACATGGGTTGGATGATTCTGGTTTCAGATCGATGGTAGAAAATACAAATAAAAACGCGGTACACACCAACTGAGGTAGATACAAATAACAGCACTATCAGCATATCACAGAACTTGTTGGTACCCATACTGATAGAGAGTCGCTTAGAATTAGTCTCATTCCGAACATTAATAATAATAATATATTTATTTCAGGCTTGTGCCCATCTTGTTAGTAACAATATTACTTACATACTACGGTTAGTAACATAAAAAGAAAACTAAAAGAAAAATAAAAATTCAGACCATGAAAATGGATCCAGTAAAGACCCATTTAGAATTTGGGTTATTATTGTTAATTGTCTGTTGAACTACATTAATTGGATGTGAAATACAGAAAGAGTAACATGGCCGTGGATACTGTTTTCTAATTTTATATAAACTATTGTCTATTTCCAGATATATATCGGACAGTGTTGGAGAATTACCAAATAGTAGACCTTGTGCTGTTGTTGGGGATCTATCTATATAAGGTACGATTTTGTTTATTACTTGAGTGTTGCATGCCTAAATTTATGGGTATGGAAGAGAGATAGTTTTCAGGAATAACATTATTGTGTCCTCTTAATCAATTTCGACTAAATTGACCTCTTCCGGTTATTACCAGATGTTAGCGATTACGCACGATATCGTATAATTGCATAAGCATATGCTTCGTCGCCTTATTTAATTCGATACCTTAATCCGACATGCGATAGAGCCGTGGTAGCTGTGTCTCAACGCGTTTTTTTATTTATTTTTTTATTACATTGAGAGTAACAAACGAGCACACAGGACACCTGATAGTAAGTGACTCCTACAGCCCATGAAATCTACATTCATCTTTGACACGAAATCATAATGCAGTCACATAATCTTATCACCAGTAAAACAGGTCACTGGTTCCCTACAATCACCAGACCAAACATAGCAGCATTATGCTGCTATTTCATGCTGGTTCTGTGAGGGCGTGGCCCTACCCCGGTTGAGCTGACCCATTCATTCTGCAGCTTGAACCAAACTGCAGCTTCGCTGCCCTCGCTACCTTAGTGATGCCCTCTTCATTCGGACAGTCTCTGAACGAAACACCGCAGTATTGTGAGGACGTGATCCGATCTAGCTAACACTCATGCTGCTCACATCATCATCTAGATACAAGTGTCGGCTGTCAAAAATCAACAGTAATATTTCTATAATTATACCTTGCATTCATTTCTACTACTATATGTAATAAGAAGCATAAGAAAAGGAAAGTTATAATACGAGAGCATTGGCGAACATGGGTTGGATGATTCTGGTTTCAGATCGATGGTAGAAAATACAAATAAAAACGCGGTACACACCAACTGAGGTAGATACAAATAACAGCACTATCAGCATATCACAGAACTTGTTGGTACCCATACTGATAGAGAGTCGCTTAGAATTAGTCTCATTCCGAACATTAATAATAATAATATATTTATTTCAGGCTTGTGCCCATCTTGTTAGTAACAATATTACTTACATACTACGGTTAGTAACATAAAAAGAAAACTAAAAGAAAAATAAAAAGATAAATCAACTCAAAATTAAACTTAATACTTAATACCCAGACCCTCAAGACATTGTTTACTATGTGTGCAACTGCAACCAATGCCTAAGGATCTGGGAGTCCCACCGATCCGTTAGCACATTCAGGCTGTTGGAGCTGGTTCGCAAACGTTGCAGTAATGAGGAGCAACGCTTACGAATAACAGCGGGGAAACCATCAGTCCGTGCCTCAGCAAACATACCGGAGGCACTGCAGAAGCGCGGCAGTCCCAACAACAACCTGAATGCGTTGTTATACTGGACACGCAGGGAGCTGTATGTCGTTTGCGTGTAGCTGACCCACAGGCTGCAAGTGTAGAAGCCCTGACAGAACGCTTTAAAAAGCGTAGTTTTTACGGGCTTACTACTACTCGCGAACCTACGTGCCAACATGTTGCATCGGACAGCCAGAGCCCTGCGCTCCCTCTCAATATCCGTGTCATCCTGAAGATTTTCAGTAACCCAGTGCCCTAAGTATTTGAACTTGCTTACTCTTCTTAATGTGGTACCCGCTAGCGTAACCTGTGGTATTGAGGTATAACCTTTCGAACCGGCTTTAAACACTAGAAGTTCACTTTTTGTTGCATTATATCTAAGACCATGGGCCTCCGCGTAAGATTCACAAATATGTACCAATCTTCTCAAAGCACCAATCGATGGACTCAGGAGCACCATATCGTCTGCATAGCTGATGTTATTGATGCATAGACCGTCCACATGGCATCCGATATTGGTACTGCTAAGTTCATCAATCAATCAGTCCACATACAGGCTGAAAAGTACAGGTGAGGTCAGGCCACCCTGCCTCACCCCGCACTCCAACCCATACAAATCCGAATAAGTGCCTCCCCATTTTACACAATTTTTCTGATTGTTGTACCAATACTTAAGAATTAAAATTACTTCATCCTGTACACTTGTATCATATTTCAGTTTGTGCCACAATGAATCATAAGATACTAGATCAAATGCTTTAGACAAGTCTAGAAAACATGCATACACCGGAGTTTTTCTCTTAGTATAATATTGAATAGTCTACTTAAGAGAGAAGATCGCGCTTTCTGTCGATAGGCCGGCTCTAAAACCAAACTGAGCATCGTGTAATTTTATGTGCTTGGTTAGTTGTTGATTAAGCAGACTATCCAGTATTTTACCTACTATGGTGCCCAAAGATATTGGCCTATAGTTTACCAATTCTGAAGTGTCTCCAGTCCTATTTTTGGGTATTGGAGTACTACCGTTTTCATTAGTTCGTCAGGTAAATATGCGTGACTCAGGCAAAGATTAAAAAACATAGACAGGACTCTGGGCAAAATGAATGCCGGCATACAACAAGTGCTCAATGCTGAGACTATCATGACCAGGAGATTTACCCCTAACCATATTTCTTATTACCGACGCTACCTCCTTGGTCAAAAATTTTAAACTGAGGTCGTGTTCAGTGGTTTGCGAATCCGACGTCTGTGGCGGTCGCAAAGTTGAAACAACTCTAAAATGTTCTTTAAACACATTGGCTATTTTAGATGGATCAGTTTCACCAGCTACGCTCACGGGTTGACAAGGTCTTGATTCAGGCTGTTTGTGCGTTTCCAGAAATTTTAAAGTCTTTATTAAGATGATGGTTAGCAATAATATCCATTTTAAGTTTTTGCATGTTTTTTTGACACCATTTCATTTTCGATTTAAAAATTCGTCTTGATTCATACATGTCCCAGTAAATACAGCCTTCAGTAGGCCTTCCACACAATACCCAAGCCTGAAAGCAATCCCTGGCCCTCCCATGAGACTCTCTGACGTAATTATTCCAGCCCGGTATATGCTTCTTTCTACTTGTTCTATCTACAAAAGATAGTGTTGCGGCTTCAGAGAGTGTATCAATTAAGGTTCCATAAATGCCATCCAATATTAATCTATGATATAAATTAACACACATCTTTTCAGAACACTGCGATAATTCTAGTGGAAAGTCAATGTTTTTTAATTTATTATTGCAAAATTCACTGTAATTATTTATTTGGTACAATTCTCTATCACCCCATATTATTTTGTCCCTTACATTTCTAAATATTAAAGTTCGTTTTATCAACGCCATGTTACACTCTATTTGTAAAGGATAATGGTCAGACCAATACGTATCATAAAGCACAGAGACATTTATCACTGATAGTTTTGCAGCGGTCGTCAGCACACAGTGGTCGAGCCAGCGTCTCGAGCCGTGCGCATCGCTCACAAACGTGTACGTGTCGGCCGGTAGTAGTTCCGTGTCGATACAAGACAACGACTGTTCAATACAGAAATTAGTCAGTTCGGTTGCAAACAACTCACCTGGGTGTGCGTTGAAGTCGCCCAACAAATGCTAGCTAGTAAGTCCTAATGTTTACTACATGTCCTCTGAAAAAAAATAAAAAGGTAAAACAAGTCAACTTGTTTCTCTAATAATTTTAGGAGCGGCAACAGAACAAAGTTCATCTTATGGTGGTGACTACGGCCTATGACTCGAAACTAGCTAGCTTAAATATAAATAAATATAAAAATTTTCTATGTTTTGCATTTTTCAGGTCAGAGATTAAAGAGGTGAAACTGTCTGCACTACTACGCCCTCTGCGGAAGCCATATTGTATATGTGGAATTAAACACTTGGATTCAACATACCAATCAAGACGGACTTTCACCATATTTTCGAATATTTTACCAAGACAGGATGACAA
The DNA here is from genome assembly GCA_029286865.1 of Teinopalpus imperialis. Lineage (NCBI taxonomy): Eukaryota > Metazoa > Arthropoda > Insecta > Lepidoptera > Papilionidae > Teinopalpus > Teinopalpus imperialis. The sequence goes on along the minus strand of JAGSMU010000257.1, from coordinate 104,772 downwards.
GGAAATTGGTCTATAAGAACTAGCAAACTCAGCAGATTTTTCGGGCTTAAGTATTGGGACAACACACTGTGTTTTCCATGACTGTGGAATAGATTTATTACGCCAAAGCAAATTGAGGATTTTAAAAATTCGTCTTGATTCATACATGTCCCAGTAAATACAGCCTTCAGTAGGCCTTCCACACAATACCCAAGCCTGAAAGCAATCCCTGGCCCTCCCATGAGACTCTCTGACGTAATTATTCCAGCCCGGTATATGCTTCTTTCTACTTGTTCTATCTACAAAAGATAGTGTTGCGGCTTCAGAGAGTGTATCAATTAAGGTTCCATAAATGCCATCCAATATTAATCTATGATATAAATTAACACACATCTTTTCAGAACACTGCGATAATTCTAGTGGAAAGTCAATGTTTTTTAATTTATTATTGCAAAATTCACTGTAATTATTTATTTGGTACAATTCTCTATCACCCCATATTATTTTGTCCCTTACATTTCTAAATATTAAAGTTCGTTTTATCAACGCCATGTTACACTCTATTTGTAAAGGATAATGGTCAGACCAATACGTATCATAAAGCACAGAGACATTTATCACTGATAGTTTTGCAGCGGTCGTCAGCACACAGTGGTCGAGCCAGCGTCTCGAGCCGTGCGCATCGCTCACAAACGTGTACGTGTCGGCCGGTAGTAGTTCCGTGTCGATACAAGACAACGACTGTTCAATACAGAAATTAGTCAGTTCGGTTGCAAACAACTCACCTGGGTGTGCGTTGAAGTCGCCCAACAAATGCTAGCTAGTAAGTCCTAATGTTTACTACATGTCCTCTGAAAAATAAAAGGTAAAACAAGTCAACTTGTTTCTCTAATAATTTTAGGAGCGGCAACAGAACAAAGTTCATCTTATGGTGGTGACTACGGCCTATGACTCGAAACTAGCTAGCTTAAATATAAATAAATATAAAAATTTTCTATGTTTTGCATTTTTCAGGTCAGAGATTAAAGAGGTGAAACTGTCTGCACTACTACGCCCTCTGCGGAAGCCATATTGTATATGTGGAATTAAACACTTGGATTCAACATACCAATCAAGACGGACTTTCACCATATTTTCGAATATTTTACCAAGACAGGATGACAAGGAAATTGGTCTATAAGAACTAGCAAACTCAGCAGATTTTTCGGGCTTAAGTATTGGGACAACACACTGTGTTTTCCATGACTGTGGAATAGATTTATTACGCCAAAGCAAATTGAGGATTTTAAAAACAACTTTTGGGCAGATACATCTAAGTTTTAATTATAATGTAAGGATAATCATCTAAGCCAGGAGTTGTATTTCGTCTAGACTGCAAACTTCAGAAAATAAAAATTCAGACCATGAAAATGGATCCAGTAAAGACCCATTTAGAATTTGGGTTATTATTGTTAATTTCAAAAGAATGTTCAATTGATCTACTTCAATTAAATTGTTATTATCTGATAATTTATCCAAGAGTGGAGATATAAACTCATCTGTATATGATTTATGCCTTTGAACATTTTTAATAAATTCCAAATTTTACTTATGTGAGTATTTCTATTAAAAGTGTTACACAAGTTGTTCCATCCAATTTTTTCTGTTCTGAAATTGTTCTCTTTTTCTGAGCATCTTTTCTTTGTAATTAATATAATTTTCAATAGTAGGCTCTTTATTATATAGTTTTAGTGCATTATATGGAGCAATAACACTTTGTTCACATATACTATTCCACCAAGGAGATGGTGGTCTGTTGCCCAGTCAGCTTTTTATATATGAACCTATCTACAGGGAATTGAGATGATATTTATCTATATGTAATATACTCACGACTGGCGTATGAATATTTAAAGAATATCTTTTTCATCTGTTTTTTTTTTCGTGTAGGCAATAAATTTTAAAGTACGTACAGCAATTAGAAGGTAATTTTATGCTTAATGTAATAATAAATATTTTTTAGTCACAGTACAAAGTACTAGCTAAATCATAATAACGTAACATATTAAACATTTCGTATTGCTGAATTCCGCATAAAATTAATATCATCATTATCGATATAAGATAAAAAGATAAATAAAAATGGCCTGGTGATGGGTTAGACCTAGGTTTCGTAATGAGGTTCCTCAGAACCTCCCTCAACTTCTTAGCGAGGCCATCCGCTTTCTCGCCACTGTCTGCGCCGGGGATCTCGAACGTTCGAGCCCCCGTGGCGCTAGTGCGGAAACGCAGATCTGCTTATAATAATTTGAAAGACTAAAAAGCAACATAGAAAATATTAAGAATTTAAGTTTTATCAATAGTTGTGTTTATTTCATTTTTAAATTAATTATTGCAGTAATTTCCTTTAGGGATGGTGTATGAATTACAATTAATCTTGTTTTTAGTCCGCACACGCCTGGCACGCCGGTGGGCGTGGGCATGGGGCTGAGCGGCGTGGGCGTGGTTGGCGCCGGCGTCAGCTACGTGCCCGCACCGCATCCGCCGCCGCCGCCGTATATGGTCAGTATTCGAGTCAACACACAATTCTATTTCCATACGAAAACTAACATTTTTACATTACTATCAATTTTATTTAAATCACACCTCACACCATCATCAGATATCATCTTTCATCTCGTTGCACCGCTATATCCAACTAATCTCACCTACATACTTAATTTCTTCTTTCCATATTCACCCACTAATTTCCTTTTGTTTACGCATTGTCAAATTAGTTTCCGTAAAATAATTATGTTAGTAAATGTGATAAATATGTATGGACATCAAATATCCTGACATTAATATTTATGTGTTCATCTTCTCTATACACCAAGAATAAAGGAAAAAAGACCAATTTTTAACAAATTTTTTTAAACAAAATACCACTATGAAATAAAACGCCGTTATATTTGCCATGGTGAGTGAAAAGATCAGGAACCCAATTACTGGTTAGACACATCCCTTCTACATTCTGAAAGGTAACAGAGGTAACATGATTCTTTATGATGCTATCAATTAATCTTTCTAAATCTTTTTACTTGTATTAAACTAAATCTAAACAATATACAAATAAATATCAGCTACACATAGGTGCAATTGTCACTACTTGATTTAAATATAAATAAAATTGCATGTTGCTGTTGTCTACAGACCATATAAATTAGTGCTTAGTACATAACCAACATCGCCATTTTGAAAAATCAGTCACGCCTCATTCACACCGTACTCTGTTGCTTATCGCCGTTCACGAAGGCGAGCGTTTACAGTATTCAATTTTTTAAGCTAAATTCGAAATCGATTATAGTCAAAAAATCATTCTTCATTGTAACTGCTATTGTTTATTAGTGTATTAATGTTCGTGTACTTTATCGAACGTCGTTAGTTAACAATCATAATGCAATCGTATCGTTAATACACTAGAGATCTTTTGATTCTTTTATTTAACTTAATATTCATTAAAACACGAACTAAGTAAAATATATGAATAAAACAGGTGAACAGAATTTTAAGGTTTAAGTTTTTATGGTAGAAAAAGTAAATTATTTAAATTAAAGTATATTGATTAAATAAACTGTAATTTAAAAATAAAAGTATATTTTTAAATTAATTATTGCAGTAATTTCCTTTAGGGATGGTGTATGAATTACAATTAATCTTGTTTTTAGTCCGCACACGCCTGGCACGCCGGTGGGCGTGGGCATGGGGCTGAGCGGCGTGGGCGTGGTTGGCGCCGGCGTCAGCTACGTGCCCGCACCGCATCCGCCGCCGCCGCCGTATATGGTCAGTATTCGAGTCAACACACAATTCTATTTCCATACGAAAACTAACATTTTTACATTACTATCAATTTTATTTAAATCACACCTCACACCATCATCAGATATCATCTTTCATCTCGTTGCACCGCTATATCCAACTAATCTCACCTACATACTTAATTTCTTCTTTCCATATTCACCCACTAATTTCCTTTTGTTTACGCATTGTCAAATTAGTTTCCGTAAAATAATTATGTTAGTAAATGTGATAAATATGTATGGACATCAAATATCCTGACATTAATATTTATGTGTTCATCTTCTATACACCAAGAATAAAGGAAAAAGACCAATTTTAACAAATTTTTAAACAAAATACCACTATGAAATAAAACGCCGTTATATTTGCCATGGTGAGTGAAAAGATCAGGAACCCAATTACTGGTTAGACACATCCCTTCTACATTCTGAAAGGTAACAGAGGTAACATGATTCTTTATGATGCTATCAATTAATCTTTCTAAATCTTTTTACTTGTATTAAACTAAATCTAAACAATATACAAATAAATATCAGCTACACATAGGTGCAATTGTCACTACTTGATTTAAATATAAATAAAATTGCATGTTGCTGTTGTCTACAGACCATATAAATTAGTGCTTAGTACATAACCAACATCGCCATTTTGAAAAATCAGTCACGCCTCATTCACACCGTACTCTGTTGCTTATCGCCGTTCACGAAGGCGAGCGTTTACAGTATTCAATTTTTTAAGCTAAATTCGAAATCGATTATAGTCAAAAAATCATTCTTCATTGTAACTGCTATTGTTTATTAGTGTATTAATGTTCGTGTACTTTATCGAACGTCGTTAGTTAACAATCATAATGCAATCGTATCGTTAATACACTAGAGATCTTTTGATTCTTTTATTTAACTTAATATTCATTAAAACACGAACTAAGTAAAATATATGAATAAAACAGGTGAACAGAATTTTAAGGTTTAAGTTTTTATGGTAGAAAAAGTAAATTATTTAAATTAAAGTATATTGATTAAATAAACTGTAATTTAAAAATAAAAGTATATTTTTAAATTAAATAATATAGTGCTATTTTACTATGTAACTTTGCCTATTAAATTACCACTAGGGTCACATACTGGTGGAAATTCCACCGTACACATGTCATCATATTTTTTAAGTTTGAACGTTATTGAGGTTCTTTGTCAGACAGTTTTAACTCTATTATCATTGCTTTTAAAATTGTTGAATCTTGTTCTACTCGTATTAAATCAGCTAAGATCGTGTTCGTTTATTTAATGTATATATATGTATATATATATATATATATATATATATATATATATATATATATATATATATATATATATATATATTTATATATATATATATCTTATACATTTAACAAAACATATCATATATTCATTTTTAGCAACACACGCTATTCAGTGCGTCTAAAAACATTGTCTGATAAACAGTATAGACATAAACAATGTTTTTTTACAATTAAATAATCATTTTTTATGTATTTGCACTCCTTCTCTAGTTTCTCTTTCTTCTCCTTCGTGGGATGGAAGAGTTATCTTATGCCTCTTACAGCATTCGTAATTAATTAATTAATCAAATCTTAAATTTTATGAATTGGACTAGCTGGAGTAGACTACGTCATTTGTTCACGCAAAATTTACCACACAACAGTGTAACTGTAAATGTAAATTTTCTTTAACTCATTCTAAAAAATGTTAATTAATGTGCCCGCGCTTCATCACATGCAAAAATCGTACCCTTATTTATAGATATTCATTTTACTTGATTATTACTATTTCCTTCTTAATTGACTATTCTTTCTACAATATAATCAAAAATTACTAAATAATATTTAAAAATAGTATTAGTTTTAATAGAATGTTAGAGAAATATATACTTAGGCATTTGAAGTATAAGTTAAAGAAATATAGATATAAAAGCATCTACATTTAAAAGTTATTATGCTAACTTTTTCCTTCAGATTACGTATCTAATTTTGTAATAAATGGGTTTTACGGAACCTCTAATAATGGGATTAAAAACCAAAAACGAACCGAAAACTATTTATAGATGCAGAGATAGACGTCGATATGTGACGTTTGATAAGATTGATTGGATATGACTATTATACAAACTGCTTGATTTATTTTAATAATTTATTTATGTTTAACAACAAGGATTACATTAAAGAGAAGAAACAGCCTATATAGGTATGTCCACAGCTAGGCATAGATCTCTTTATTTATTTATTTAACCTTTATTGCAAATCCTTATAATTAGGACACAAAAGGCGGACTTAACGCCTATAGGCATTATCTACCAGTCAACGTATGGTGTGGTGAGATTCATATGGTAGGTGCAACAAAAATGAAAGTTAATTATATAAACGTGAACTATTATAAAAAAAGTAAAACTAAAAAAAAAACTTAAACTGTACAAAAAGACATATACTATACACGAAAATAAAAGTACGTATTATTTAATAAATACATATGAAAGATTTATAAATATATACACAAATTAATACAAATTATACATGTATATGTACATATATATTTATATATATATATATATATATATACAATACTATACATACATATACAAAATAATAAAATAACTTTGTCGGTTGAGTATAAATAAAAACTACTAATTAATACTTAATCAACATTTAAATTTTTCGATGAATGCTAAATATTTTTTTGTTTACTTTATATATTTTTATATTACATGTCTGAAGTAGTAGTTCTTAGAATAGAAGAACGTGACGTCATTTAAAAGTATTGATCCAAATGCTACTTAGGTAAAAGTTGACTTAGCTAATTCAGTGTACTTATAAACTAGACTAAGAATAACAATGGTCGTTAAAGCGAATAGGTTAAACGATAAAATAGATCATTAGTTTATAATGTTTATTAAATGTTTTTAGAAATAGGACTGGGAAATTGTTTTTTTTCCTCTAATGTAATGTATGTTACACATATTATTTCGTGGGCGGAGGTGATCGTTCATCACCAGGAGAGAAGTCAACTCGTTTGCTTCCTTTTATATAAAAAAATGTGACCTTCTCATGTATCTAATATTTTAAATCGAGTTGTAATAAATATGTTCGCTCGCTTAACTAATTCAGAATTCAAATTAAACTACTTTATATATTTTTATATTACATGTCTGAAGTAGTAGTTCTTAGAATAGAAGAACGTGACGTCATTTAAAAGTATTGATCCAAATGCTACTTAGGTAAAAGTTGACTCTAGCACTTAGCTAATTCAGTGTACTTATAAACTAGACTAAGAATAACAATGGTCGTTAAAGCGAATAGGTTAAACGATAAAATAGATCATTAGTTTATAATGTTTATTAAATGTTTTAGAAATAGGACTGGGAAATTGTTTTTTTCCTCTAATGTAATGTATGTTACACATATTATTTCGTGGGCGGAGGTGATCGTTCATCACCAGGAGAGAAGTCAACTCGTTTGCTTCCTTTTATATAAAAAAATTGACCTTCTCATGTATCTAATATTTTAAATCGAGTTGTAATAAATATGTTCGCTCGCTTAACTAATTCAGAATTCAAATTAAACTACTTTATATATTTTTATATTACATGTCTGAAGTAGTAGTTCTTAGAATAGAAGAACGTGACGTCATTTAAAAGTATTGATCCAAATGCTACTTAGGTAAAAGTTGACTCTAGCACTTAGCTAATTCAGTGTACTTATAAACTAGACTAAGAATAACAATGGTCGTTAAAGCGAATAGGTTAAACGATAAAATAGATCATTAGTTTATAATGTTTATTAAATGTTTTAGAAATAGGACTGGGAAATTGTTTTTTTCCTCTAATGTAATGTATATTACATATATTATTTCGTGGGCGGAGGTGATCGTTCATCACCAGGAGAGAAGTCAACTCGTTTGCTTCCTTTTATATAAAAAAATTGACTTTCTCATGTATCTAATATTTTAAATCGAGTTGTAATAAATATGTTCGCTCGCTTAACTAATTCAGAATTCAAATTAAACTACTTTATATATTCATTTTATTTTACAAGTTACTTAAAAAAACATTATTAGAATGGTTGGAAATGGAAATACAATTATTAATAACGGTGATTAGATTTTGAGAGTTAAGAATTTTTACTTTTAAGAAGTCTTAGAGTCATTTCGACCTATGGTTTTTATCAGAAGCCAATCTAGTAATTTATACATAAGAACAGATATTACATCGCAATTAGATAAGTGAGTATTTGAGCTTAGATTGATGATTATTTGTATCTTCTTTTAATTTTAGATTTCAATTTAGAACATTCTTAACCAATACTTTTGTTTTAAATAATTATTTCGTACTCTATTGTAAATTTATTGTAAAATGCCAAGAGGAATAGAAAAAGTTATCAAGTTTCTATATTGACGTTTGACATCGACAGTAATTTTTTTTTATTTAAATCGAGTTGTAATAAATATGTTCGCTCGCTTAACTAATTCAGAATTCAAATTAAACTACTTTATATATTCATTTTATTTTACAAGTTACTTAAAAAAACATTATTAGAATGGTTGGAAATGGAAATACAATTATTAATAACGGTGATTAGATTTTGAGAGTTAAGAATTTTTACTTTTAAGAAGTCTTAGAGTCATTTCGACCTATGGTTTTTATCAGAAGCCAATCTAGTAATTTATACATAAGAACAGATATTACATCGCAATTAGATAAGTGAGTATTTGAGCTTAGATTGATGATTATTTGTATCTTCTTTTAATTTTAGATTTCAATTTAGAACATTCTTAACCAATACTTTTGTTTTAAATAATTATTTCGTACTCTATTGTAAATTTATTGTAAAATGCCAAGAGGAATAGAAAAAGTTATCAAGTTTCTATATTGACGTTTGACATCGACAGTAATTTTTTTATCACATATCAAATCAATTTTGTTGCGAGTAATAAGGAGTATTTCAAATATTTTCATAGATATCCTTCTAAAAGGTGAACTGGTAAATACAACTTACTTTGTCTGTTAACCTACTTCCACGTAATGGATATAAAGTTTTATCCTTAGCCGTGTTTAGTGCACGATGTAGGCGGTGCTTCAGTTAGTGGGTCAAACAAAATGTTTAATGCAGTTTTGTAGTATATAAATTTAATTTCTTCTAACATCCTATTAGAAATACGCTTTTTAATAATATATATCTGGAGCGTAATACGACGGTTGCGTTTTTAAATATTTTATTCAACGAACGTAGGTACTGCGTTCTCAAATACGTGAATGTCAAAGAGACTATTCCAGCTCGTTTAACGGCAGTAGCAACAACCGTAGTCACGGTGCAGCTCGGCTCGATCGGGTATGGGTATATTTAAATACCTTTACAAAATACCAACGAGAAATAGCAGCGTAATTTTATGTTTCGGATCGTGAGGGGTTCGGTGAATCAATTACCAACGCATAAGTATCAACGCATTCGATCTCATACCTCGGAGACAACATTTGTGCATCTTGAGACTAATTGGGAATAGGCAAAGGTGTTTAAAAGCCGCAGTCGCGCTCACCGCCAGATGAATTGTGTGTCCGTTTGACGTTCCTACTAGAATAATAAGAATTAAAACAATTGAAAGAAGGTGGAAAATAGAAATAATGAATCATTAGTCATTTTATTATGTATTAATAATGTTATGATTTAACTTGTCGTAAGTTGATGAGATTCCAAGTATTAAAATTCGTAGTTACAATCACAATTGAATGATGGCTTATTCCTATCACACAGATTAAAAACGACAAAAAATTACGCAAGTCCTGATTCAATGACAGCCAATATTATATTCGAATTAATAATAGCCACAAACAACTAAATTGAATTGTTATATAGTATGTTCTTTTGAGAGAATTTCCCGATGAGATCAAGTGGGAAGCATCTGCGAAGATCTAATTTATAACATTCGTGCAAATATTGAAGGACCCAAGCGTCAACTCATTCCCTTGTCCAATATAATGTATAAGTAATAATATGAAAAGAAGTTTCAGAGGCAGGTTTAAGCACAAGAATATACCTACAAAAAACTTACAGAGGCCTTAAAATCAACAAATTGCGTTTCATAACACACATCGAAAGCTAGGTTCTCTAGGTACTACGGCATACAAAGGTATATGAAATTTTATCCATATTACATATATTATTTCGTTTATAACCTAGATTCTTTTTATGTTGATGCTGTTAGCCTATGCGGCTCTTACAGCTTCATCGGACATAGGGTTCTCGGAACTGAGGGGTCCGTGAGCTGGTTAAACCGTTTATAATTCGACTGCCATGCAATGCATCGCAAGAGCTGAAGAAATAAAAGCTATTTATTGTCAACCCATAAGATAGATTACTTGTAATTACCAATACAATATTATATATACGGTGATCACCTACCATGAGGTGGGATGCTTATTCGTTTGCAACTATTCTATATAAAAATAAAACTTCAGTAACTACGTTACGTTTACGTACGTTAATGTAGTTTTTCGTCACATCAATAAAAAATAACTTTACTTAGTAGCTATAGTTAAGCAATATGTTTAATTGGATATGGAATATTTAGTATAATCTAATCATGATTCGACAACGCATCTCAATGAAGAATCTTGTTTTTATTTCTTGTTTGTTTTGGATGTTTATAGGACGCAGACATCACCTACCGTCTAGACACTGTCACAACGGATTATTATTGAATCTTGTGAAACTGTAAGGTATAATGGCACAACAAAGTTAAAATAATTATTTTTGTAGATAGCAGATACTTTTAACTTTGTTTGAATATTAATTATATTTTATTAATAAATAAATATGCTAATATTTAACATTTTTTCATTTAGGTTAACTATTAGCTTAATATCTAGAAAATATTAATTAAATAACAGTTTACTCGTATTAGGAATATATACACTTTATTTCAAACTAGCTAACCCGAAACTCTTCTGTTTCTCCCTCTCTCTCTCAACTCTGTCCTGTCCAAATTTCAATAAATTTAATTGTGTATTTGTTTAAATTATCCATCGTTCGAAAAGTGAGTTATGGTCTTGGCTTCATACAAAAATCCCATAGATAAAAGAACTCAGTTTTTTCCAAATTTGTCAATTTTCCGCGTAAATTTTCCAATTTCTCTTGACATAACAACCTTTCTCGGGCCATGACATAAATTTAATCATCAAGTGATAAGCTTACCAACGAAACCGTATTTAATTTTTGTTTATATAGATTTCTCTCCGTCAGTTTGTTCGTTTCTTTATTTGTTTTACATTTGGAATTATTTCGAAAAATTAACAATACCTAACTAGGTAGGTATTGGGAGTTAGTGGAGAACTGTAGTAATTTAAATTTAAAACTTTAAATTGCACCTTTAGCCACATTGGTAACATGTAAAGCACACGAAAACTTTCTGCAAAAAACGAAACTCGATATTAAGTGGCGATTTAGTCTTTTATTGGAAAAGGCACTCGTTTAAAATTTGCCTATTCTCACTTTTGTTGATCGCAATCGGTTGGAAACACTCCCGGAAGCATATTACTTAGCAAAAATATACGAACATTGTTGCATTTTGATTGTTCTTTCAATACTATATCGTTTATGTAAAGTTTTATTTTTCACTTTAGTTCTGACTTTTTTGATAAATCTAATTAATCATCTTTTTTTTATTTTTAAGGTAATAAGGCATTAATAAGGAATAGTCTCCGGCTGTATTTATTCATTTACATAATTTATATTATATATATAAATAATAGTTATAACGTTCTTCAAAAGTTAATTGTGCACCAGTTGTGTATTGTATAAAGAACATTTAAACATTTATTTATACAATACACAACTGGTGTAGCGTATCCTCACGCTCACACACACCTGTGCGGCTATGCTTCTTGCCCTTTACGTGATTTGTAAATTGGTGTGAGAGGTAAAATAAATCCTTATTTTATTGTTTACAAAAAAAACCCCTAGTACACAATATAACTGATTATTCTAGATTTGTTAGTAGTATTCAAGTTTTGTAGTTTATTTGTTATTTTCAACATTCTCTTTTGAATATTAGTTTCGAAATCTGTTGTCTTTTTACTTTTATTTTAATTTTCTTTGAAAATATTACATACTTTACTACAAAATATTTCCTAACAGACTAAATAATAACGGGAATCTCGTAATAAAATTGCAAATATATTCCAAGAATCTTACGAAGTATCAATTTTCATCTGAAGTAAATTCATCAAAAGAAATACTTGAAATTGCGTTAGAATTACTTACATTGAGTCTTTCATTTCATACCTTATTTAGATAAGTATTTTTATTCACCTAAAAAAACTAATTTTCAATTATTTTGTTAGACGTCAGATTTATTTGCACCTTTGTTAAAAATAAACATTCGTTAAACTATGAAATTGTCAATTTTATGAGTTTATAGATATAAAGGCAATGAGCAAATAAGCATGTACACATGCAAGCTCAAGATCAAATTTTATTTATTTTTTGGTTCATGCCATAATTACAAGAAATAAAACAATATATGTAATTATCCAGAGAGTAGTGTGTACTTATCGCATAAGGTGATCGTCTAGCAACCGTATCGTTCTTTGATTTCTTTCTCTTTCCCCCTTAAACATTTGTACTACCTTTTCGTGAAACTCACGTCTCGATTGGTCTTATTTATTTAATCTTGTTTTTTGTATTTCCAATTTAATTAAATTTAAGAACGTTTTATTAACCGGTCGATGATGATAAGAGTAACCTATTTTTGTAACCTACGTTAACACATCGTAAAGGTCGCAGGAACTATAAGCTACTATATTACACTGATATTCAATTGCACGTTACATTCTGTAATTACCACGGATAAAAAAGTCTTCCTAATTATTAATTCATTAGTTTGACACGCGAATGCAATTTGGAGTACCGTAATGCGCCTTTATGTCCATGTGTCCGACGAAGTTCCGCTAAAAATAATAAGCTGCAGCTGTGGTTATGTTCCCGACTCACGGAGCAGTCCGCCAACAGGTTAGATACAATAACAACAGCTGTGGTTATGTTCCCGACTCACGGAGCAGTCCGCCAACAGGTTAGATACAATAACAACAGCTGTGGTTATGTTCCCGACTCACGGAGCAGTCCGCCAATAGGTTAGATACAATAACAACTGCTGTGGTTATGTTCCCGACTCACGGAGCAGTCCGCCAATAGGTTAGATACAATAACAACTGCTGTGGTTATGTTCCCGACTCACGGAGCAGTCCGCCAACAGGTTAGATACAATAACAACAGCTGTGGTTATGTTCCCGACTCACGGAGCAGTCCGCCAATAGGTTAGATACAATAACAACTGCTGTGGTTATGTTCCCGACTCACGGAGCAGTCCGCCAACAGGTTGGATACAATAACAACAGCTGTGGTTATGTTCCCGACTCACGGAGCAGTCCGCCAATAGGTTAGATACAATAACAACTGCTGTGGTTATGTTCCCGACTCACGGAGCAGTCCGCCAACAGGTTGGATACAATAACAACTTTTATGTATATAAATCATATTAAACAATCATATTAACTAATAATTCTTATATCCGACTAAACTTCTAAAACCTAAAGACTAGGAGCATACTCGATTTAAAATATTGGCTAAATATTTTTTCCACATCCCCCATAGTATAGGAGACTAGACGTTCGTGTTTATATTGATTGATTGATTGATTGATTGATTGATTGATTGATTGATTGATTGATTGATTGATTGATTGATTGATTGATTGATTGATTGATTGATTGATTGATTGATTGATTGATTGATTGATTGATTGATTGACAGGTTCAAAGAAAGCACAGATCGCGAGATCAGAATCAGCGGCAGTCAAAAAGCGCTGCTCCTCTTGCTCGTAAATATAAATTTTAATTATGACTTGCACGGGAAACGATGGGCGGCGGCGGGATGCAATCTTAACGAGCACATGACCGATTTTCTAATTAAAATTTGATCCTTCAGTTATAAACCGTCAATTGGTATCACAATTACACTACACGGACGCACGTGTCGCCCTCGAGTACCTCCTGCGACCACTCGAGCTCTTTATTAAGGCCTCAAGTGGATTCTAAATTTTTACTTGATACGACTAATTGTTCACTGAATTGTCGGCTCATAGATCAATGCCTTTAGGTTCATAATGCTTGGATACAATTGAAAGGGTGCGGACAGATCGTTTATTGGCAAACGCCATCTATGAAGTGGAATTAAAAGCAATTTTCTCGTCGAGAGCGATTTAGCAACCGCAGGGACCCAGGGCTGCCAGCACTAGGTACCAGGGTACTGTTTGTGACTCCATGCCCAGGTCGTTTTCTGGACAGACATTAGCAGATCTGCATATCATTGCGAATCACAAAATGTTTTCACATATTTTTAAAAAGAAATGTGTACTAAATGAAATAAATCCCAAATGCCTGTCGGACTTGAGCGCAGTTGTTCCTCTATTTACGTCTTTGCATTCTTTTACATTCTGTTTGGTGAAGGTTCTGTAGTATCTTGTATGTTTAGTAGTGTTTGTTTAAATCTATGAACAATATCCAGTCCGTATATTGTGTTGTAAAGAACGGCGTAGCTATGTCGTCCATATTCCGGAAACGAAGAGCAGTGATGATGCCGGCAGGAAGTCTGATCGCTCCTGACTCATGGCAGGACGTGCTATTTAAGACCAGTGTCTGCCACTCTACGAGTAAAATAAAGTATGTAACAAATACATTTATTGTTTTTACAAAAATACGATTGATTCATCATTTGAAATTAAAGTCCTAAACAAGACTAAGAATATTGTCGGTCAAAAGGGTTTGCACAGGCAACCCTTAGGTGAGGTGAACTGGGAGCTCGCATGTCACCTGCTTATATTACAAAAAGAAGAAGCACGTAATTTACCAGACTATATAACACATACTCGCGCAGTGGCAGCCCTGCGGCCGCGCGGGTGTGACTACTCGAGGGCCACAACTCGACATCTAAATGAATAATTGTACAAATTATTAAAACTCTTCAATGCGTCCAATGAACATCCACTCGTAGCGTTCACGACTTCGTTTCTAGCTCAGAGCAGATCTGCGCGGCGAACAACACATTTATTCACTTTTTCAAAAGAACAGAACATTTTACAAAATAGAACTCTCAATTATTTCATATTGGACCGACCGAGCGGAAGAGCCCTACAATCACGTTGCGGAACACAGCAGCGTCATGTTGCTACATCACACGGGATTTACGGTTGATCAAGGTGATCACGGTTACGTTTTTAATATGTCCACGGTCATAGTACATTGTTTTTACCCTCACTAGCCACAGCACCAGGCCAGCTCAGAGGGCCTCCGCCTCCGTAAGCAGCGGCAGGGGCAGGCACCCAGCGCTACACCACGCTTTATTGCACTAGTCTCTTGTCACTTGGCTCGCGATTGCTCTGCTTGGGGTAGACTGCCAGAATTATCCCTGAAACGCTCCTTCCCTTCGTAATCGTTTCAGATCATAAATCGATCAAGATGACCAGTGACTTGAGGAACGGATAAAGATATCGGAAATAAATCATCATTGTTTTTTTTTAATACAAAAAACAAACGAACTAGCAGCTGATCTAAATCATGGTAGATACAGTTAATCGGTGCGGAGCGGAGGCGTCGCACAGACAAAGCACCGACGCAAATTAGCGAAGGGCACCGGACACCTTGCGTCTATTCTGATGGTTCATTCGTAATACTCCGGCTGCCCTCCTTGACAACTGATACAAGAAGAAAAAATGTAAGGAATTTTTTTTAGAAGCGGACGTCTATTTTGAATATTTGTTATAAGTTACAATAAGATGTGGCTGTTGGTACGCGACTTGTTAGGTATTTCAGGCCCCCACACACACACAAAATATCCGTATATGATATATCCGTTGTGCACAATGCTGATGCATTGTGAAAATTACCTTTTGATTGTTTTCAAACAGCAAGAATGTAGATAGAATGAAATAATAAGAACGAGTTAGCGGTGGCCAAGGACGTAATGAGGCGCGAATTATCGCGTATTGTGTGCGCGCACGTCACCGCCACCGCCCGGTAATTAGCCGCGGCGTGTCCTCGCCCGCGATGCATTCCTCCGCGCCGACAACTGCAGGCTGTCCTCGCTCCGCTTATAATTACGGGCTAATCTTAGTAATCTGAGCCTGAGTTCTTAATGATGACGATTATACGTAACTAGTTAATAAGAGAGCGCACAATGGAGCTTTAGGTTTACCTCCGCTGCCACGGTAGCTGTGGCGGGAATTAACTATTATTATTTCTTTCATGAGTCAGAGAACATTTTTCAGCATCAAACTTTTCAGAGAACGTTTAAGCGTTAAAAGGTTCTTTTCTACGTTTGATTGAATTACGTGCATTTGTTTGTATAGCGTTGGAAGTGGGCAAGGCTACTGTAGTCTCACAAGTGGTTGCGATTATAATTATATTTCTATTTGAAACGTCTATTCGTTTTAAGAACTTTAAGTTTAAAAATAGGTACATATATTCAGTAAAATAATGTTTCTGATATTAACGCGAATACTGCACAATTCATAAAATAATAAAACTATTTGTTGTGCATTTTGTCGATATTATTTTTTAATTTTCATCCTCCATGTATCGAGAGCTTCATATTACAGGACTCGTGGCCACACGGTGACAACACGTGGGTGCAACCTCCTATACAACGCGAGCCGTTTCTTTCTTTAATGTATTGACAGTGACAGACGAGCATACAGTTCGCCTGACAGCAAGGGATCCATCCTCGATAAGGAATCTTACTGCAGACGCGTTGTCAGCCCTGAGGACATGTGAAATGCCTCGCCACCAGAGTACCGTGTGCTCTGGACCGCTACTGTACACGTAACTTGTCGCAACCTCATTGTAATGAATAATAATAAACGACATCACTCCTCTATAGAGTTTCGTAATATAAAATTTTGAATTTAAAAACAGAAAGCCAGTAAAACGAGTTCGTGAACAGAAGCGACCGCGAGTCCATCGCAGAGGTGGGTCCTAACGCTTACCAATCATATCTTTTTATAATACACATAAAACTTTTCGAAGGTCTTTAATATACATATATATTAAAGACCTTTGAACCTTTCATATATTGCTTGAAAATAACTGATACTGCTATTTTATTAGCTTTCACCCTCTGAATACCCGTCACACCATTTATGTAAATAGGGCTCTTGTAGCCCAATCTATCGTCGTTTGTGGATTCCACATACACTTTAAAGTCTGTGTTGGTTGAGTTTTTTCCTTTTTCAAGGTTCCCGCCAGAATCCGTATTATTTTTTTGGGATTTTGTGACCTGGTATTTACAACCTTTAGGTCAACTCTTATTTTCCACAGCACATTCATAGACGAAATATTACGCCTAAGAGCACATTCCATTAAATTGTTTTAATTGTATTCTTTATGTATTTGTAGATGTGCTTGTAAGTAAGTTCGTCTTGTAACAATTGTTTTAATAGTGGCGGGCGGGATAATAAATCACACTTATTTTCAACATCACTAAGTTCACTGTCCAACACTAGTCTGTCGATCAAAAATTTTTTACAATCCAAGATAATGTGCTCCACAGTTCCATCACTTGAATTACAATGTGAACAGGTTTTATTCGCAATAATTCCGAGTCGAGCAAGGTGTGACGGTGCAGCATTATGACCAAAACCACCAAGTCTATTTATGATAGTAATAAAGTCTCGAGTAGCATCTTGCATACGATGATACCAAGGTCTTGCAGGTAAGCTTTCTTGTATGCTTCCATACCATTTTCCTTTCGTATCTTGATCTTTCTTCCACATTTCTAACCACAACTTTTGAGTGTTCTGGTCAATACATTGCAAGTAATCGGACATAGGAACATTCATTGTATTTCTAACGTCGACAGCATTAACTTCTTCATATGCAGTTTTATCAGCCATTTCATTGCCAGAGATACCTTTGTGGGAAGGCACCCATAGAAAGTAAATTTGGATATTTTTAATGTGATATTGGTGAATTATTTGTTTGATGAAGTAAAGGATATAATTAGACTTGAATTTAACTGTGAGGGTAGTTAAAGCTGTCATCAAACTCGTGGAATCAGAAATTATTGATTTCGCGAATACGCATTAATGCCTGATACACTGCATATGCCTCTGCCGTACATATAGAGCAGGGTTCATGCAGAATAATTCAATTCAATTCTCAATTCATTTATTATTATCGGATAACAGTGATCCATTAATACATTTAAATAAATAACAATTAATACACAACACACATAGACAAAACATAGCATAAACAGAGAAAATAACAATAAACAATTAGGTCTGCTTCACTAAGATTATAAAATTATTAAATGTCAAATATAGTTCAAATGTCAACTTAAAGCATTAATTGCGACTTATATCATATTTATTTACCTATGAGGTTATTATTATTAATTATTTATTTATTTATTTATTAGTCAGTAAGTGAACCTTGGCACAATGGTTAAGGACTGACAGTCATAACGGTCTGCTAATACCCTCAGGATGCTGTTCGAGCTGACCCGGACCCGAAAATACAGGGATGTGCACCGTTTCCGCATGGTCGTATAGAAACAATTGACTCGTGCCTCGGCGAACATCCCCGACGCGCTACAGAACCGAGGCAGCCCCAACAACGACCTGAACACATTGTTGTATTGGACGTGTATAGAACAGCCACAGGCCGCTCGTGTAGAAGGATGTACAAAACGCTCTAGAAAGCTTGAAGAAAATTTTGCTTGTGGATCATATAGAGCAGCATGTACATAATCACTTGCTATGCTCTCATCAGTGTAGATAACATAGTACTTTGTATTTTCCTCCAAAAATTTAAGCATTTCTGAATTATTTTTAATTGTCTGTTGAACTACATTAATTGTATGTGAAATACAGAAAGAGTAACATGGCCATGGATACTATTTTCTAATTTTATGTAAACTATTGTCTATTTCCAGATATATATCGGACAGTGTTGGAGAATTACCGAATAGTAGACCTTGTGCTGTTGTTGGGGATCTATCTATATAAGGTACAATTTTGTTTATTACTTGAGTGTTTTTAAATGCTATTAATTTGAGACAGTATCTTTCAGCAAGTAAGATTTGTCTCAAAATCTTTCATATAAGCGAGTGAGCTATAATCTAAGTGACTTCTAACAATACTTTTATACAATATTGACAAATATATAAAAGGATCTGCACATTTAGTCCTGTGTGAGCATTTTTGGATATTTAATATGTTCATGAAAAGTTAGTTTTTGGTCCAGTATTATTACTAAAAATTTCTTTGAATTGACTGTATTTATAATTTCATTATTGTAAATAATATTTGAATTTGAGGCTTCATTGCCAAAAAACATAACACTACTTTTAGAGGGGTTAATTTTCAAATGTAAACGATCATTATAATATTGTAATAGTTGAAATAAGGATTTGTTCATATTATCTATTGCAATCACTAAGTTGTAATTACTGCTGTATAATACAATGTCATCAGCAAATTGTAAAATATTTATATTCCTATCATTTACATATTTACAAATCTCACTTGTGTATATATTGTACAGTAATGGAGATAATGTGGCACCCTACACTGTACCTCTTGAGGCACATTTGGGTCCATATAAAATATTGTTATGCCTAGCATAAGTTGTCCTGTTGTTCGAAAAGTTATAAATCCACTTACATAAGTGCCCGGGCACACCTAACCTAGACATGATTTGAACTAGTATGCCAGGATCAACACTGTCAAAAGCACTTTGAATGTCTAGGAATACGCAAACAGTGTTTAATTTTCTATGCATTGCATTTTTCAGGTCAGAGATTAAAGAGGTGAAACTGTCTGCACTACTACGCCCTCTGCGGAAGCCATATTGTATATGTGGAATGAAACACTTGGATTCAACATACCAATCAAGACGGACTTTCGCCATATTTTCGAATATTTTACCAAGACAGGATGACAAGGAAATTGGTCTATAAGAACTAGCAAACTCAGCAGATTTTTCGGCCTCAAGTATTGGGACAACACACTGTGTTTTCCATGACTGTGGAATAGATTTATTACGCCAAAGCAAATTGAGGATTTTAAAAAACAACTTTTGGGCAGATACATCTAAGTTTTAATTATAATGTAAGGATAATCATCTAAGCCAGGAGTTGTATTTCGTCTAGACTGCAAACTTCAGAAAAATAAAAATTCAGACCATGAAAATGGATCCAGTAAAGACCCATTTAGAATTTGGGTTATTATTGTTAATTTCAAAAAGAATGTTCAATTGATCTACTTCAATTAAATTGTTATTATCTGATAATTTATCCAAGAGTGGAGATATAAACTCATCTGTATATGATTTATGCCTTTGAACATTTTAATAAATTCCAAATTTTACTTATGTGAGTATTTCTATTAAAAGTGTTACACAAGTTGTTCCATCCAATTTTTTCTGTTCTGAAATTGTTCTCTTTTTCTGAGCATCTTTTCTTTGTAATTAATATAATTTTCAATAGTAGGCTCTTTATTATATAGTTTTAGTGCATTATATGGAGCAATAACACTTTGTTCACATATACTATTCCACCAAGGAGATGGTGGTCTGTTGCCCAGTCAGCTTTTTATATATGAACCTATCTACAGGGAATTGAGATGATATTTATCTATATGTAATGAAATCTCTGTTATTGTTGGATCTGTCATCATGTACAGACCATTCACATAGTGGTGCAAGGCTGCCACTGATGAAGCTTACATCAATGGCAGAAGGAGTTTGTCTAGGGCGATTTATAGTTGTAGGTCTACCATCATTTAAAATACATAAATCTAAGTGATCAATTAAATTAAATAACTCCTGACCTCTACCTTTGGTTGACTGACAACCGAATGCAATATGATGAGCATTAAAATCACCACTCATAAATATGGGCTTTGGCAGATCGTTAATAATGGAACGGAGTCTATTAATTCGTATTCGCCCACTTGAAGGTGGACAGTATATACAGAGAATTGTTAAACTACTATGTCCATTTGATACAGACACAGCAACTGTTTGAATGTCTTCATAAAATCTGGTATTTAATATGTTATAGTTACGGGTATGGTTTAATCAGTATTGCAACTCCATTATGTGCATTGTTTGAATTTTTGTTGTAAATATTATATCCTGGTATTTTAAAATTATTATCTTCAAACCAAGAAAGCAAATATATCAATATTTTGTTGCTTAAAACAATGGATTAATAAAGGTTTTTTATTTGGCATTACAGCTTGGATTGTGTAGGACTAGGCCCTACACAATCCATTATGTTAAGTTTTTTAATAATGCATCTTTAATAGTTTTAATATTAGTGGGCGTACTGTCATCTTTATTGGCTAATTCTACCAATGTCTGCACTAGGGCCATAAGTACATCGTTGTTGGAAATTATTTGAGTTTTAAGGTTTTCTTTAGAATGGACTATTTTAACTTTATGTACATCTCGTACAGACTTATTTGCAGAGATATTTACAGACTTATTTACAATAACATTAGTATTTACAGGTTGCGGTTTTGTTTTACTACATCTTTGTTTACCAATACAAGTCTTTGCTTAATGATTAAATTTAAAACACCTATAGAGAATAGATCATATTGTACATTATTAGGCAGTACATTAGATAAGAAAGTGATGCTTACAGTCTGCAATTGAATTCGCTCTTGTCCTACTTTCTTTGAAATCCTTCTTATTGCCACTATTTCATATGTTGAAGAAAGTCTTGTGTAATGTTCTTTGTTAGATATATTCGCTGGAACAAATCTAATGATGCCGGTTTTTTCAATTTGCGCTGCGTATGAACGCCTTCATGTCATAGTTTGTGAGGAAAGTGGTGTTATTAATAAAGTTATTGACTTTCTGAATATAATTTTGTATTTATTTACCACCTATTTTTAAATATATAAATTATCTAATATAGCGTTATAACGTTATCCTATTACATCAAATCAAAGTGTTTTCATCAAATATGTACGATTAAATAATTATTATATTATAATAGAATAACAAACAGTTTTAAATCATATTTCATTGATATTTTTATGAGGAATATTCCTTAATTACCTTTTATAAGCAAACCGATAATTACGAAAGTGACAAACATCCTTGTAAATTAAACAAAAGTTTCATCACATATCACTATTTATGTCATTTATTATTTTTAATTAGCACATTACACAAGCAGCTACAGGAGCAACAACAGGGGATTGGTTTGTCATGTTGTAAGTGTTTCTTTACTCACTAAAATTCAATAAGTTTCTTAATATTTTTCTTGTGATAGTTCCATTATAATTTTTTATAACATTATTTGAGACAATAACAACACACTTTTTTGCACATTGTAGAGAAACTGGGCCTCCATATACGACTCTTTTAACGCGAGGAGTCTTTTCAAGACACAAATCGATGGACTCAGCAGCACCATGTTATCTGCATAACCTAACTTTAGTTTGATACTAACTCTATCGATATGACATCCAACATTGGCACTAAGCTGGCAATAGATTGATGTATAAGTTGAAGAGACGTTAGAGGTCCACCTGCAATTCAACTCATACTCCTTCGTAACGAACAAACTCCACACTCATCTGAACGAACAGGAAAAGTCCATAAGAGACAAACCAGTAACGTATTCGCCCTGTTAAGGTCCCTGTCAAATCACTGCAGGTAGTAAGTCGTTTCATTAGGATAGCAACCGGAAAATTCCTGAAACATTCATGTCAGTTAAAAACTAGTTGTAGTATGTCCCCCCTATCATAGTAAAGTTTAATATGTATAAAGAAGAGATTTAGATAAATTAATTCAATGAGAATAACACTGCATTAGAATGTGCAGTATCAAAATTAAAATCTCTTCTATTGCATGTCAGCTGAAGTACTACAAGAATCAGTAATTAAAATTTTATTCTATAGCTATATATCTTGATCTTCCTATTATTCCAAGGTAATCATGCTGCAGATGAATTATATTATGAATTAAAAACTATGTAAGAGACTAGTAAGGTATAGCCTATTTATATTTTAGGTCCCACAACTCAGGACAGGCCTCCTCTTTAGACAGGGTATTAGAGCATAGCCAGCCACATGGCTCCAATGCTGTTGCATCTTTATATGGATTTTTCATATTTAAAAAAAAAACTCATATTGGTTATCCTTAATCAAAAAAAAAATCAGCACTTAAAACTGCTATTTATAATTTCATTGGTGCTATCAAAGGAATAGAACTTGGTTTGATTTTTAATTTTTCCAGTACCCAAGAAGCTAACCTACCACAGCTCTTATAAGGGGTAAGCAAAAGTTACAATCCTTGTATCACAATTACAAGCATTCAAATTGCATCCTTGATTTTAATAAATATTACTATTTATTAATAAATGCAATAACATTACCAATGTTACATTTATTTTGTGAAGAGTGATGATGAAAAATTATTAATATCTTTGTAGATTTGTGTTTTATTCTTCTATTAATATAAGTTGAATAAGTTTATACCTTATTAAATTCATGCTATGAAGAGGTTTGATTGCTCCCTGTTCATCCCACCAGTCCTTCAAAAGTTGTTCATGGTGGGTCACATCTGTGAAGTCAACAGTTGTCTGTGTTTGTCCTTGATTCTGCTGAAGATTGCAGGTAGATCCAAATATTTGACATTTTTGGTAGGTAACAACCCTAAAAGTATTTCGATAATATTTTAGTAAATTGTATGACTAGGGTTACAATTGACAACCACACCTAATGTTTGGTAAATTATGATTCTAACCATGAACACCAATATATCCTTATATATATAAATATATATTCTTAACAGAAAAATATGTTGAATATGGTGCATTGTAAGTAAAATGGAATAATATGACATGGTCTTCTTTTATTGATTTATTTGTACCTATAAATATATTATGGTTACAAGTTACCATACAAGTAAACTACGAAAGGGTAAAAACTGGAGTTGGTTATCATATATATCTCTTGATGCATGATAATGCAAAGAAAATTTGGATGAAATAAGTTATGTAATTCACACTCTTCAAAACATGTCTTGTGAACACAGAGGCTGGCAGCCTTGTGTATATGTTGGCTATTCAATCGACATATTATTATATTTTGCATTATATTCTCTCACCTGCTGTTACACAACAAGAATATGTTATGGTTGTATGGCATAGTGATTAGATTAGAGACCCACTGCAGCTTCTCACATCCTGTTTAATTTTCAGCCGAGTAAAAATGTGTAAGTTGAGTATGTCTGCATTTATAAAAATATATAATAACCAGAAGAATGCCGATGCTTGCCTAGTACCTAACAACTACTTAGTTTTACTTTTAGACTATCTATGTTTTATGAAATATAGACTTGAAGGGATTTCGTCCCTATTGGAGTGACTTTCCAATTTTACTCTGTGGGTTTTACTGATTTTTACACTATGACGTGGGTTACCGGGCGAGGAGAGGATAGTTCTAATAAAATATGGCCGCTTTATTACATTGCTATAATAATTAACTTTGACAAAATTACAATTAAAATAAAGATTGCAATATACAAGATTAATGAAACAATTTCTGAGAGACATTATGACGTCCGCCGAACACGTGAATGCGTGCGCGGTCACTTGTCAACTGCCAAACGTCAACTGACAAATTTTTCTATGTTTACCAAAATGGCGCCCCTCCAGAGTCCAGTGTTACGTCAGAGTGACAACTCTGTTTCGTTTAGAAATTACAAATTATGAGAATCAATTAAAACCCGATTTTTGTCAAGACAATTTCCAATGCACCTACAGATTATTAAACAATGATTTACAATAAATTGTATATCAATTTTAATGATACACATATATACGTATTATTATTATGACTATTAGTAATAAGACGTATAATATATTTACATGTATTACTATTAATATTAGATTGTAGATATGTTACAAAAGTATTGTTAAGTATTACGTGATTAATAAATTTACGTTATCCAGAACACCAAGGAGAGCATAGCTAACCGGCCTGAAAGATAAAAGGATAACAACGTACCCTTACTTGATAACGAATTCGAGTTTATTTTATATTAGGAACGAGAAACGAATACCCAGTTCACATGGTAAATGATGTAGAACTCTTGACGTTTCCATTCATCCGTAACAAAGATTCAAGTTGAACATTGAGGACTGAGATGGTATACGTCGTTACCTGTAATTGGAGACCCAGATCCCTACAAACACCAAACGAAACACGTCGTGTTCTGTGAGGACGTTTTCCAAGCTTGGTCGTGCTGATTCGTTGCGTACCTCCGTTACTCTAGTTCGTTTGATCTTGTCATTATGCAGGTTCTTTTACTTTGCCCACTTTTCATACTTTTTCATATATATTCCAGTATATATGCAGCATGGAACATCTTGATGGTTTGTCTTCATTTGTCTATCATTGTTGTTAATAAAACACTCACATTCTTTGAAAAAAAGTGCAATGGCCAGCCGTTAGTATGAATCGTTCGCTAATGAGGGAACCCCCGCAATTCCAGGCTGCGTTGTTCAGACTGTCCCCAAATCCAAGTAGAACCTGAGGATTAAATTAGTGATATCAATATTTTCAAAGACCTCACTCTGTAGCATGATGCAAGTCTTAAAGTCTGCCAGTGTAAATAGTATCATAAATACCTTCCTGGTGGCATTAGCTTTAAGTTCTTGTGGCGATGCGGCCATGTTGGAAAAGGGGACGTCGACGTTGAATTTGATTGAATGCAACATGAATGATAGCTTAAGTCGCGAACCTGAACCCAGACCTACGCCCGCTGATAAGCACATCTGTAATGTATTTACAATATATAAGTTTAGTTTATTTCGAAATAAGTGTCACATGATAATGTTGGTGTTCTCCTGGTCGATTTCGACCACTACGATCTAGTTATTACCAGACCACATCAGTTGCGCAGAATATTTTATAGTGCCGTATGCATTTGCACAAATACTCACTTGTCGTCAACCACTCTATTCCGATGTCATACATGCAATAACATCGGAGGAAGGTTCAGATGCAGTGGACAACAACAACACACCCCAGACCCGAAAACCAACAATTTGTGATACACAAACATTTTTCTACGGCTTGGAATCGATTCCGCGACGTAGCAGCTGCATACTAAACATCAATGATGAATATAGTAATTGAACTATTTTATTCAAACATGTCTTCATCTTTAAATAAATGTTATAGTTATAGCACATTTATACATACACTTAATTGTAAAATAAAAATTTTGTTTATTATATTAGGAGTGACAAACAGGAACAGTTCACTTGATTGTAAGTGATAACTGTGGCCTCTACATTCATTCATAATTTTTATTAACATTGCATATCACCCCCCTTCCCCAACCTTCGTCAGGAATGCCTCTTTACCTATTTATTATACATGAATGTATCTGGCTTGGCCGGAAAAGGACCACGCACTCATAGAATACCATCGTGAAATAGCAGTCAAAAGTATTCTCCCTCAGCTTTTCTTTTTTTAAAAGCCGCGTGAACCCAGTAACATGATCAACTGATATTATTGTTTTCTCTTTCTTCCTCGTCTAATCATTGTTAATTCTTTTTTTATATAGCCATCGTATAATTATAATTTTCATAATAATTCATAAATTATAATTAATTAATTAATTATAATTAATTAATTAATTAATTAATTAATTATTTATAATTAATGTTAATAATAATTTTCTCTACAAAAATGTTCACTCGCTCTTCCTGACGCGTCTGCCTCACGCGAAAACACAGGTGAACTGCAACTGAGAGAACGGAAGCCATATGGATATGATACACGGATGCTATCCGGATGCTATAGCCACTAAACTCTTTATTCACGAGTTTGATACGCTATTGATACGTTCTAGTGGGCATAGTAGACCGTATCGTATTTCTTTCCGTGCCTGATACGTACCTAGCACAGTCATGCTATGCTCCGTTGTAGTGGGCAGAGACCTTTAAGAGCATTTTTATTACTTCGTGGGTAATTAATTCCTGCGGCCTATGAAATCTGAATTCATCCTTGACAAGGAATCATAATGCAGATGCGTTGTCACTCTTGAGGACTGAGATAGAATGCCTCATCACCAGTAATAAAGGTCTCCGAATCCCTACACTCGCCCGACGAAACACAGCAATATTATACTGCTATTTTACGCTGGTATTCTGTGAGGGCATTGACCTACCTCGATCGAGGTGACCCACTTATTCTGCAGCTAAAAACAAACTGCAGTGTAGCTCTACAACTGTTATATTAAGGATGACAAACTACTACACTATTTACCAAATGTTAAGCGATTCCATAGGCCCATGGTACTCACATTCATCCTCGATAAGGAATCACGATGTCTTTAGACTTTGGAATATGGAAGACAAGTTAAATGTATCTAAGCAACGATCGAATAAAATCATTAAAAAAATTAATTAAAACCGAGTATCGTTGAACACAAATAATTTGCTAAAGTGACAACAAAATGTAAAGTTGCTAAAGTTTTCTTGTTAGTTTCTTCTCTTTAACTTCTACAACTGAATTTAAATTAAGAAAATGAACGCAAAACGTCTTAAAGAAAACACTTCAGGCGTTAGCTAATTCTGTAATTGCTTTAGTTTTCAAGTTAATACCATTTTACAAAGTCAAGACGATGATATGAATTTCTGTTGGTGTAAGAAGCTCAAAACTGAACTCTTTATGAAGTTACTTTTGTCATCTGGTCTGATTATCGAGCAGTTTAGTGATCAAAGTATCTGATCACAAAGCTACTGAATTATTAAATATGTCTGACATGCGAAATTCGAAATATATATATATTTTTTTAATTCACATAACTACCCAATTTACCAGTTTTAGATACTGATTGTTGCAACCTTAAATCAATCTATCAGTTGTAGAGTAACGCTATATAGTTTGTTACTATCTGGAATAGGAAAGGGTCGGATCGAGCAAGGAAAAACGACACCCTCACAGAACACTAGTGTAAAATAGCAGTATGACTGTTGTCGTAGGGTGAACGTAGGGACTCGGAGATCCTTATCACTGGTGACGAGGCATTTGATATTCGTCCTCATCTTGGCTCCGCATTATAATTCCTCATCAAGAATGAATACGGGTGACCACCCAAGATGGTCGCAGGAAACCCTTACCAGTAATTGAGTGAACTGTGTACTCGTATGTCACTCAAACTAGTATTATATAAAAAACTCTAATGTCAATAACAATTAATACTCATATAGTTGTATCTCATCACTGATATCTAAGATGAAATGTACCAGTACTCGGATCTCCAGTTTGTTTAACTTACCGAGTGAAACACATCGAAGTTGAGACGCTTCTGAAAGTTCGCATTTAGTGAAAATATTAAACTTTCCTCGTAGCATAGTAGTTTTAAATTCCATATATATCAAGCAAATTGAATGTGCCTTGAATTCGCAAAGTCACTCACGCTGTTTCTCGTCTCTTCAAATAACCAAACATCATGATAGAGGATATGAAGAGCACAAATAAAAATAATAAAATATTTTTGCTAATATAGTCCATCGTGGTGTAGTTGAGCTCACAAGATGGATTGAAGACATATAGTCTGCGAGAAGTCGATGGATGCAGGTGGATCAGGACGGCATATGGCAGTCAGTGCGAGATGTCTGTGTTCAACAGTGGACCAGTGATGAGCTTAGATGATGATGATAAATATACAAAATAGCCACTGGCCAATCCTGCCCCGTGGGGAATATATATACATGACGAATATTTATCATCTGCTATGAATGTTATATGATAATAACAAGGAATTGAAGGTAACAAACGAGCACAGAGATCACATTATGGTAAGTGACCTCTGCGATCTATGACAGTCATATTAAACTTCGATAATGAATAAAAATACATGTGCGTCGTCACCCCTGAGGACTGAGATGGAACGCTTCGTCACTGTTATAAGGGTCTCTGGATACCAACACTCACCAATCGAAACACAGCAGCTTTTTTACGCTGATATTCTATTAGGGTGTACTCCTTTTCCGATAGATCCAACCCATTTATATGTCGTAAGTAAAAATAAACAGTAGGGAGACTACCACTGTCAAAACTGTAAGAAGAACAAAACACATTAAGCCGACTATAAAATGACAAATTGAAAATGATGATCGCGACTTGATAATGTCAATCAGAGAATTAATATTAGCAACGTAACTAGACCTCTGTAAATGCGTTATTGTGTAGCAAAGTTATAACACTAACCGCACAACACACTCGTAGCGCCCGCTCTCCGTGCTACCTTAATTAAGCAATTCATCAAAACTCGTTCCGCTAACAAAATCCATTGTAAATTTGGGCACTACCTGAGCTAACTGACAAATTTACTTTGATCTATCCCACTCCATTGAAACAGGTTGAATACTAAAGTTGGGCGAAGATGTCGGCGCTTCATTAGGTGTCAACGTTACTTGGACGAGAGGAGTCGACAGCGTTTTGCAAGCAAAGCTGACTTGATGTATATTTGGTACTTGCAGCGCCGTATGCTTAGTTAATTAAGTTGCGAAATATAGCTACATGCTTTTCTCTCCTATTTGTTATTTTAAATCTAGATAAAATGCCTCGTTAACTGTAATTGGGTCTTAGATCTCTACATTCACCAGTCATACATGTTTTAAAGGTATTCTATGACTTTACAGAACCATTAATAATGCAGTTAGAAACCAGCTGCGGCGTGACGTTATTAAAACCATCTCGTTAGGGATTTTCCAAATGTAAATCGAATAACAAAATTAAATTAACACTATTTTCTGAAAATAACAAATTTAATTATTTATTTTCAGAAAATTGAGACTGACATCCCTTTTTGTGCTTTGTGTGATATAATATCACATAAAGCACTTTTTCCAATTTACTTTCCTAATATCCGTACTACCTCTTCACTCATTATTGTTATGAAATTAATAAGAGGAAACCTTTATACAAACAACGTTCTGAGTGTGTTATCGATGTCCACAATACTTTTGTTCTTTATTTTGATATCATACGTTTTCTTCAGTAATGAGATAAATGTTTCAGATTATGTAAATTTACTATATTGGATTACTCTTTAAATTAATGCATTCAAAATAAAGGAGTCTCCGACCTTTTAAATATTTACGACATAAACAAATTGCATCTAGATAACAAATTATCAATCTCGAATATCAACAATAACCGCCGTGTAGCACCGATAGAAAGTAGAAGGGACTAACGTTCTACGATTCTAGAACATGTTGCGATAATCATATCTAGCCCAGAATGGCTTTATAAAACATACTTAGTTACTTTCAGATACCTTAGATGTATATGCTTAGTAATATTGTCAAAAGTTGTTAGTATTAATTGAAATGATCATTGAAAAACATAAGATAATCATAAGTGAACTGAACTTCTTTTAGGGTCCTTTTGTTTAAGATATTTTACAATGGATTTTTATATAGAATAGGTGGCAAACGAGCAAGCGGTTCATCTGATGGTAAGTGATTACCGCCGCCCATGGACATCCGCAACACCAGAGGAGTCGCAGATGCTGACAGCGAGAAGGCAGGCAGCGCCTTTAAGCATCGTTTAGCATAACAACCTGTAAAGAGACAGTTTTTATAAAGCCATTACACGTCTTATATGTACGCAGTATTATATGTGTTTTATGTATATGATATGTGTTCTATGCATAATATTTGTAATATTGAATGTTTTTATGATTGTATAACATTTATTTATAATAAGACTGACTTGGAACTTTAAATGAAGAGCACTGTATTGGAAGTACGAAAAGTAAGGCGGAAATTGTAACAGGAAAAAAAGCTCCGGTATGCCGCTTCGCCTTAATTAATTATCGCCTTAATAAATATAGATGTCTGCAGGAATCACTTGCCATCAGGTGAACTGTGTGCTCGTTTGTTACTCTCAACGTAATGAAAAAGAAAAACTGATAAGCTTACACCTTAACCGGTCGATACAAACTAATACATATACAAGTTCTGTTCAAAAATTGACTTTTTGAGCAAATCTGGATCGTCGTTTAAGTCATTCAAATGCTCTTGAGCGATGGTGCTCACCCAAAGGTTCATTTGGTCCAAATTTAGCAATTTCAGATCAAATTTCCTGAAGATCCGAAAAAACCACATGGTGTGAGCCAGCCGATATTCGGATATCCTCAGAAACTTCTTTAATACTGATTCAATGATACTCCATAACAATTTTTTCCACTGCTTCAACGTTTTCACGGATTGTTGACGTGCAGGGGCGTCCAGGCCGGGCTTCGTCATTTATAGAATTTTTTTTTACTTAAAATAGACTCGCTGAATGCTAAAGTAAACATTTTAAGTACTTCGGAGCACTTAAATTTATTTTTTACACAAAACTTATTACGGATTTTTTGATAGCAAAGATTCCCCAAACGCACCAAACAGGTCGAACCTTAATATCAGTTAAAAACAAACGAAAAATACATACCTATGTTGGAGACATGTGGACCATAATAACAAAAACATTTTTTTCTTATCGATAGTAGTAAACACAGCATGCATACACAAGTCTGAATATACAAATAATAACTATTGTATGGTACTAGTATAAAATAGGGCGAGTGTATAAAGTATGTAACAATAATCGCTTTTCTCTTGTAACTTTTCTGTCTTTCTTGTCTTTAATCTTTTCTGTTTAAAAATAAAATAACATTAGATGTATTATGTATTTGATGATTGTAAAATAAAAATTTTGTTTATTATATTAGAGTGACAAACAGGAACAGTTCACTTGATTGTAAGTGATAACTGTGGCCTCTACATTCATTCATAATTTTATTAACATTGCATATCACCCCTTCCCCAACCTTCGTCAGGAATGCCTCTTTACCTATTTATTATACATGAATGTATCTGGCTTGGCCGGAAAAGGACCACGCACTCATAGAATACCATCGTGAAATAGCAGTCAAAAGTATTCTCCTCAGCTTTTCTTTTTAAAAGCCGCGTGAACCCAGTAACATGATCAACTGATATTATTGTTTTCTCTTTCTTCCTCGTCTAATCATTGTTAATTCTTTTTATATAGCCATCGTATAATTATAATTTTCATAATAATTCATAAACTTAAAAAATATATTCATGTAAGTTTATAATGTATAATTGCGTTACACTTATTATTTTGTTGTATAACATTTTTTATAAAATATATATAATATAGTATATACGTATTTTGCATTTTTATATTTTTCTTCCCAGTTTCATCTGTAATTGTACCCGGGGTTGACTGAATTCTTCTTAACCGCTGAAAACCGCCTTTTGCCTTTTTTATGTGGCTTATAAATAAATAAACTTAATGTACATTATTATCGAAGGTAGACACCGACGGTCGTTTGGTGATTCGACTCCCAGCCGAGGAACAATATTTGTGCATCACAACTGTGTACCTGACACTGCATCTGAATCTGTCAACGATCTTACTGGACTCTGATCTGTATCTGACTGGAATAAGGAAGGGGCAACGACGAGTGTGACTGCTAGTTTGTTTGCGCAAATACATATGTAGGCAGACTTAGGCGCTATAAAATATACTGCGTACTTGTCAAAGTCACCATACATTGAACACATATATTTGCAAGTAACTCTAATATTATAAAAATCAAGTTAATTACAATTACATCCAACCTGCCCGACCCATTTACGTGTCTAAAAACTAGCAGCAGTTTGGCTCTACCACTGTTTCTGTCTCCGCTTTCTAACACGAACCAGGTGAACTGCAACTGAGAGAACGGAAGCCATATGGATATGATACACGGATGCTATCCGGATGCTATAGCCACTAAACTCTTTATTCACGAGTTTGATACGCTATTGATACGTTCTAGTGGGCATAGTAGACCGTATCGTATTTCTTTCCGTGCCTGATACGTACCTAGCACAGTCATGCTATGCTCCGTTGTAGTGGGCAGAGACCTTTAAGAGCATTTTTTTATTACTTCGTGGGTAATTAATTCCTGCGGCCTATGAAATCTGAATTCATCCTTGACAAGGAATCATAATGCAGATGCGTTGTCACTCTTGAGGACTGAGATAGAATGCCTCATCACCAGTAATAAAGGTCTCCGAATCCCTACACTCGCCCGACGAAACACAGCAATATTATACTGCTATTTTACGCTGGTATTCTGTGAGGGCATTGACCTACCTCGATCGAGGTGACCCACTTATTCTGCAGCTAAAACAAACGAAAAATACATACCTATGTTGGAGACATGTGGACCATAATAACAAAAACATTTTTTCTTATCGATAGTAGTAAACACAGCATGCATACACAAGTCTGAATATACAAATAATAACTATTGTATGGTACTAGTATAAAATAGGGCGAGTGTATAAAGTATGTAACAATAATCGCTTTTCTCTTGTAACTTTTCTGTCTTTCTTGTCTTTAATCTTTTCTGTTTAAAAATAAAATAACATTAGATGTATTATGTATTTGATGATTGTAAAATAAAAATTTTGTTTATTATATTAGAGTGACAAACAGGAACAGTTCACTTGATTGTAAGTGATAACTGTGGCCTCTACATTCATTCATAATTTTATTAACATTGCATATCACCCCTTCCCCAACCTTCGTCAGGAATGCCTCTTTACCTATTTATTATACATGAATGTATCTGGCTTGGCCGGAAAAGGACCACGCACTCATAGAATACCATCGTGAAATAGCAGTCAAAAGTATTCTCCTCAGCTTTTCTTTTTAAAAGCCGCGTGAACCCAGTAACATGATCAACTGATATTATTGTTTTCTCTTTCTTCCTCGTCTAATCATTGTTAATTCTTTTTATATAGCCATCGTATAATTATAATTTTCATAATAATTCATAAATTATAATTAATGTTAATAATAATTTTCTACAAAATGTTCACTGCTCTTCCTGACGCGTCTGCCTCACGCGAAAACACAGGTGAACTGCAACTGAGAGAACGGAAGCCATATGGATATGATACACGGATGCTATCCGGATGCTATAGCCACTAAACTCTTTATTCACGAGTTTGATACGCTATTGATACGTTCTAGTGGGCATAGTAGACCGTATCGTATTTCTTTCCGTGCCTGATACGTACCTAGCACAGTCATGCTATGCTCCGTTGTAGTGGGCAGAGACCTTTAAGAGCATTTTTTTATTACTTCGTGGGTAATTAATTCCTGCGGCCTATGAAATCTGAATTCATCCTTGACAAGGAATCATAATGCAGATGCGTTGTCACTCTTGAGGACTGAGATAGAATGCCTCATCACCAGTAATAAAGGTCTCCGAATCCCTACACTCGCCCGACGAAACACAGCAATATTATACTGCTATTTTACGCTGGTATTCTGTGAGGGCATTGACCTACCTCGATCGAGGTGACCCACTTATTCTGCAGCTAAAAACAAACTGCAGTGTAGCTCTACAACTGTTATATTAAGGATGACAAACTACTACACTATTTACCAAATGTTAAGCGATTCCATAGGCCCATGGTACTCACATTCATCCTCGATAAGGAATCACGATGTCTTTAGACTTTGGAATATGGAAGACAAGTTAAATGTATCTAAGCAACGATCGAATAAAATCATTAAAAAAATTAACAAAATATGTTTAAGTAAATATTTGGAAGACACGAAGTTATGTTTATTTACTTTATATGAAATTAATGATCGCGCGGAGCAGTGATTGCATTACTTAGATGCTGCATGGTGACCTTGGATTCGATTCCTGACGATAAACAATGTTTGTGTATCCTAAATTATATATATATATATATATATATATATATATATATATATATATATATATATATATATATATATATATATATATATATATATATATATATATATATATATATATATATATATATATATATATATATATATATATATATATATATATATATATATATATATATATATATATATATATATATATATATATATATATATATATATATATATATATATATATATATATATATATATATATATATATATATATATATATATATATATATATATATATATATATATATATATATATATATATATATATATATATATATATATATATATATATATATATATATATATATATATATATATATATATATATATATATATATATATATATATATATATATATATATATATATATATATATATATATATATATATATATATATATATATATATATATATATATATATATATATATATATATATATATATATATATATATATATATATATATATATATATATATATATATATATATATATATATATATATATATATATATATATATATATATATATATATATATATATATATATATATATATATATATATATATATATATATATATATATATATATATATATATATATATATATATATATATATATATATATATATATATATATATATATATATATATATATATATATATATATATATATATATATATATATATATATATATATATATATATATATATATATATATATATATATATATATATATATATATATATATATATATATATATATATATATATATATATATATATATATATATATATATATATATATATATATATATATATATATATATATATATATATATATATATATATATATATATATATATATATATATATATATATATATATATATATATATATATATATATATATATATATATATATATATATATATATATATATATATATATATATATATATATTTTTTAATTCACATAACTACCCAATTTACCAGTTTTAGATACTGATTGTTGCAACCTTAAATCAATCTATCAGTTGTAGAGTAACGCTATATAGTTTGTTACTATCTGAATAGGAAAGGGTCGGATCGAGCAAGGAAAAACGACACCCTCACAGAACACTAGTGTAAAATAGCAGTATGACTGTTGTCGTAGGGTGAACGTAGGGATTCGGAGATCCTTATCACTGGTGACGAGGCATTTGATATTCGTCCTCATCTTGGCTCCGCATTATAATTCCTCATCAAGAATGAATACGGGTGACCACCCAAGATGGTCGCAGGAAACCCTTACCAGTAATTGAGTGAACTGTGTACTCGTATGTCACTCAAACTAGTATTATATAAAAAACTCTAATGTCAATAACAATTAATACTCATATAGTTGTATCTCATCACTGATATCTAAGATGAAATGTACCAGTACTCGGATCTCCAGTTTGTTTAACTTACCGAGTGAAACACATCGAAGTTGAGACGCTTCTGAAAGTTCGCATTTAGTGAAAATATTAAACTTTCCTCGTAGCATAGTAGTTTTAAATTCCATATATATCAAGCAAATTGAATGTGCCTTGAATTCGCAAAGTCACTCACGCTGTTTCTCGTCTCTTCAAATAACCAAACATCATGATAGAGGATATGAAGAGCACAAATAAAAATAATAAAAATAAAACCTACCTACGTAACCTAATTACAGATTTATATTTTTTATGAAACACATAATTAAACATCATAAAATAGCCATTTCTTCGCCACCACCATTAATACTGGCCTGCAGTCAAATCCAGGATGTATATACCTTTATTACTGGTGACGAGACATTCCATCTCACTCCTCATCTGCATTATGATTCCTTGTCATGGATGAATGTAGTTATGCCGCAGGAATCACTTGCCATCAGGTGAACTGAGTGCTCGTTTGTTACTCTCAATATAATAATAATAAAAAAAATAGAATCACAAGTATCAAGACTGCTCAGCCGAGAAAGAACGCACTTGGAGACTATCAGCGTGAAATAGCAGCATAACGCTGTCGTTCGTTTGGTAAGTTTAAGGAACAGGAGATCCAATTACATGTTTCACATTCAATCTCAGCCCTCGTTTACCTCAATTTCGTAAAGAATTACGCTGTGCATATTTTACGAAATTTTATTAACTATGTATTATTTTTTATATTGTCAGGTAATAATGGGTGACCGGGCAGCAGCGGAGCGGGCTTGTAAGGATCCAAATCCTATCATAGACGGAAGGAAGGCAAACGTTAATCTCGCTATATTAGGGGCCAAACCAAGAGGGAATTTAGCACCAGGTTAGTGAGATTTTTTTTGATTAAGTCTTTCATCATTTGTATTTCTCATTTTGTCTGTAAAGAAATATATTACTTAAATACAGTCTCTGATTGTTGCGGAAGGATCTGGTCATACTTACGTTCAGCAAATATATTTAAAAGCAATTCCGCAAAAACAAATGTATACTTTAATATCTTTCAAAAGGAGCCATCGGCTTAATTTTATTCTTACTTTAATCACAGTTTGATTTTGCACCAAGGAAAAGAACTTAAAATGTAATACTGTTAATCATTCCAACGTGAAATTATTAAAATCATTACGTTTCTAGCTTTGTGGACCTACATAGATCTTTTGATCTAGCAATAAACCTTTTGAACTAAATTAAACAAAAGTTTCATCACATATCACTATTTTCTGAAAATAACAAATTTAATTATTTATTTTCAGAAAATTGAGACTGACATCCCTTTTTGTGCTTTGTGTGATATAATATCACATAAAGCACTTTTTCCAATTTATTTTCCTAATATCCGTACTACCTCTTCACTCATTACTGTTATGAAATTAATAAGAGGAAACCTTTATACAAACAACGTTCTGAGTGTGTTATCGATGTCCACAATACTTTTGTTCTTTATTTTGATATCATACGTTTTCTTCAGTAATGAGATAAATGTTTCAGATTATGTAAATTTCCTATATTGGATTACTCTTTAAATTAATGCATTCAAAATAAAGGAGTCTCCGACCTTTTAAATATTTACGACATAAACAAATTGCATCTAGATAACAAATTATCAATCTCGAATATCAACAATAACCGCCGTGTAGCACCGATAGAAAGTAGAAGGGACTAACGTTCTACGATTCTAGAACATGTTGCGATAATCATATCTAGCCCAGAATGGCTTTATAAAACATACTTAGTTACTTTCAGATACCTTAGATGTATATGCTTAGTAATATTGTCAAAAGTTGTTAGTATTAATTGAAATGATCATTGAAAAACATAAGATAATCATAAGTGAACTGAACTTCTTTAGGTCCTTTTGTTTAAGATATTTTACAATGGATTTTTATATAGAATAGGTGGCAAACGAGCAAGCGGTTCATCTGATGGTAAGTGATTACTGCCGCCCATGGACATCCGCAACACCAGAGGAGTCGCAGATGCTGACAGCGAGAAGGCAGGCAGCGCCTTTAAGCATCGTTTAGCATAACAACCTGTAAAGAGACAGTTTTTATAAAGCCATTACACGTCTTATATGTACGCAGTATTATATGTGTTTTATGTATATGATATGTGTTCTATGCATAATATTTGTAATATTGAATGTTTTTATGATTGTATAACATTTATTTATAATAAGACTGACTTGGAACTTTAAATGAAGAGCACTGTATTGGAAGTACGAAAAGTAAGGCGGAAATTGTAACAGGAAAAAAAAGCTCCGGTATGCCGCTTCGCCTTAATTAATTATCGCCTTAATAAATATAGATGTCTGCAGGAATCACTTGCCATCAGGTGAACTGTGTGCTCGTTTGTTACTCTCAACGTAATGAAAAAAAGAAAAAAACTGATAAGCTTACACCTTAACCGGTCGATACAAACTAATACATATACAAGTTCTGTTCAAAAATTGACTTTTTGAGCAAATCTGGATCGTCGTTTAAGTCATTCAAATGCTCTTGAGCGATGGTGCTCACCCAAAGGTTCATTTGGTCCAAATTTAGCAATTTCAGATCAAATTTCCTGAAGATCCGAAAAAACCACATGGTGTGAGCCAACCGATATTCGGATATCCTCAGAAACTTCTTTAATACTGATTCAATGATACTCCATAACAATTTTTTTCCACTGCTTCAACGTTTTCACGGATTGTTGACGTGCAGGGGCGTCCAGGCCGGGCTTCGTCATTTATAGAATTTTTTACTTAAAATAGACTCGCTGAATGCTAAAGTAAACATTTTAAGTACTTCGAGCACTTAAATTTATTTTTACACAAAACTTATTACGGATTTTTTGATAGCAAAGATTCCCCAAACGCACCAAACAGGTCGAACATTAATATCAGTTAAAATACATACCTATGTTGGAGACATGTGGACCATAATAACAAAAACATTTTTTTCTTATCGATAGTAGTAAACACAGCATGCATACACAAGTCTGAATATACAAATAATAACTATTGTATGGTACTAGTATAAAATAGGGCGAGTGTATAAAGTATGTAACAATAATCGCTTTTCTCTTGTAACTTTTCTGTCTTTCTTGTCTTTAATCTTTTTCTGTTTAAAAAATAAAATAACATTAGATGTATTATGTATTTGATGATTGTAAAATAAACTCGGCAGCTGGAATTAATCAGAACAACTCCTCAGAACACTGTTTATCCTTAATATTACAAATAAATATTGCAGCCACGAACAAAAGTTAAGGTGTTAATTGAATATCATTAACGTTCCATGTAAAATCTGTGTTATTTGGACCCAAGTTACACGGTGAGGGGATCGTGCAAGTTTCTCTTTAACCCGATTTTCTTTATTAAGCTCGATTTAAATGTCTTGAGTTAATTCATAAACTTACAAAACTTTTCTCTTGACACCCTACAATAACCATTTTCGTTTTCTTTTTACTTTTAAATAATTGACATTGATAGTTTTTGCAAACACTGCCGACTTTGGCCTTTTATAATTATATATTTACATTATTTTTTAATAATTAAAAAGCATGTAGCAATCTTTTATGTCCAACATGTTTTATTGTAAATAGTAGATAACAGTAGAAATAATAATAATTTTCTTTCTTTCAAGACCGGTGAAATTATTGCCCTATTGGCGAGAAAAACTTCTTAATATCCGTTCAAAATTAACATTTATATGAATACTTAACATAAAATTATAATATAAAATTTATGATGCAATTACATACAATGAAATGTAACCATCGTTAGGAATGACAAATTAAAAAAAATATAAAAGTGTCCCAGTCTTATGTTATGAATTTTACTTAAAATAGACTCGCTGAATGCTAAAGTAAACATTTTAAGTACTTCGGAGCACTTAAATTTATTTTTTACACAAAACTTATTACGGATT
The DNA here is from genome assembly GCA_029286865.1 of Teinopalpus imperialis. Taxonomy (NCBI): domain Eukaryota; kingdom Metazoa; phylum Arthropoda; class Insecta; order Lepidoptera; family Papilionidae; genus Teinopalpus; species Teinopalpus imperialis. The sequence continues at coordinate 64,675 of JAGSMU010000257.1, read as the reverse complement.
TTTTGATAGCAAAGATTCCCCAAACGCACCAAACAGGTCGAACCTTAATATCAGTTAAAAACAAACGAAAAATACATACCTATGTTGGAGACATGTGGACCATAATAACAAAAACATTTTTTTCTTATCGATAGTAGTAAACACAGCATGCATACACAAGTCTGAATATACAAATAATAACTATTGTATGGTACTAGTATAAAATAGGGCGAGTGTATAAAGTATGTAACAATAATCGCTTTTCTCTTGTAACTTTTCTGTCTTTCTTGTCTTTAATCTTTTTCTGTTTAAAAAATAAAATAACATTAGATGTATTATGTATTTGATGATTGTAAAATAAACTCGGCAGCTGGAATTAATCAGAACAACTCCTCAGAACACTGTTTATCCTTAATATTACAAATAAATATTGCAGCCACGAACAAAAGTTAAGGTGTTAATTGAATATCATTAACGTTCCATGTAAAATCTGTGTTATTTGGACCCAAGTTACACGGTGAGGGGATCGTGCAAGTTTCTCTTTAACCCGATTTTCTTTATTAAGCTCGATTTAAATGTCTTGAGTTAATTCATAAACTTACAAAATATATTCATGTAAGTTTATAATGTATAATTGCGTTACACTTATTATTTTGTTGTATAACATTTTTTATAAAATATATATAATATAGTATATACGTATTTTGCATTTTTATATTTTTCTTCCCAGTTTCATCTGTAATTGTACCCGGGTTGACTGAATTCTTCTTAACCGCTGAAAACCGCCTTTGCCTTTTTATGTGGCTTATAAATAAATAAACTTAATGTACATTATTATCGAAGGTAGACACCGACGGTCGTTTGGTGATTCGACTCCCAGCCGAGGAACAATATTTGTGCATCACAACTGTGTACCTGACACTGCATCTGAATCTGTCAACGATCTTACTGGACTCTGATCTGTATCTGACTGGAATAAGGAAAGGGCAACGACGAGTGTGACTGCTAGTTTGTTTGCGCAAATACATATGTAGGCAGACTTAGGCGCTATAAAATATACTGCGTACTTGTCAAAGTCACCATACATTGAACCTGCCCGACCCATTTACGTGTCTAAAAACTAGCAGCAGTTTGGCTCTACCACTGTTTCTGTCTCCGCTTTCTAACACGAACCAGATGAAACAGACGCTTTAATCACCTATTTTACATCCGGCACGAGTTCTATGTGTAATATATTTATTTATTTCTCACTTTTAAACAAATTAATTATACTATCAATTAATTAAATAAATTCAATGTTTTACAATATACATAACGCAGGGCTCGCTCCCGACGTTTTATTGTAAATAGTAGATAACAGTAGAAATAATAATAATTTTCTTTCTTTCAAGACCGGTGAAATTATTGCCCTATTGGCGAGAAAAACTTCTTAATATCCGTTCAAAATTAACATTTATATGAATACTTAACATAAAATTATAATATAAAATTTATGATGCAATTACATACAATGAAATGTAACCATCGTTAGGAATGACAAATTAAAAAAAAATATAAAAGTGTCCCAGTCTTATGTTATGAATTTTACTTAAAAAAATTGCAGGCATTGAAGCTGTAGTGTAATTTAAAATAATCAGATGCGATGAAAAAAATGCTGTAGTTATTAACTTGTAAATTGTGTTAATATAATGGATTGACTTTCTGAATATAATTTTGTATTTATTTACCACCTTTTTTTTAAATATATAAATTATCTAATATAGCGTTATAACATTATCCTATTACATCAAATCAAAGTGTTTTCATCAAATATGTACGATTAAATAATTATGATTTTATAATAGAATAACAAACAGTTTTTAAATCATATTTCATTGATATTTTTGATGAGGAATATTCCTTAATTACCTTTTATAAGCAAACCGATAATTACGAAAGTGACAAACATCCTTGTAAATTAAACAAAAAGTTTCATCACATATCACTATTTATGTCATTTATTATTTTTTAATTAGCACATTACACAAGCAGCTACAGGAGCAACAGGGGATTGGTTTGTCATCTTGTAAGTGTTTCTTTACTCACTAAAATTCAATAAGTTTCTTAATATTTTTCTTGTGATAGTTCCATTATAATTTTTCATAACATTATTTGAGACAATAACAACACACTTTTTTGCACATTGTAGAGAAACTGGGCCTCCATATACGACTCTTTTATCGCGAGGAGGCTTCTCAAGACACAAATCAATGGACTCAGCAGCACCATGTTATCTGCATAACCTAACTTTAGTTTGATACTAACTCTATTGATATGACATCCAACATTGGCACTAAGCTGGCAATAGATTGATGTATAAGTTGAAGAGACGTTAGAGGTCCACCTGCAATTCAACTCATACTCCTTCGTAACGAACAAACTCCACACTCATCTGAACGAACAGGAAAAAGTCCATAAGAGACAAACCAGTAACGTATTCGCCCTGTTAAGGTCCCTGTCAAATCACTGCAGGTAGTAAGTCGTTTCATTAGGATAGCAACCGGAAAATTCCTGAAACATTCATGTCAGTTAAAAACTAGTTGTAGTATGTCCCCCTATCATAGTAAAGTTTAATATGTATAAAGAAGAGATTTAGATAAATTAATTCAATGAGAATAACACTGCATTAGAATGTGCAGTATCAAAATTAAAATCTCTTCTATTGCATGTCAGCTGAAGTACTACAAGAATCAGTAATTAAAATTTTATTCTATAGCTATATATCTTGATCTTCCTATTATTCCAAGGTAATCATGCTGCAGATGAATTATATTATGAATTAAAAACTATGTAAGAGACTAGTAAGGTATAGCCTATTTATATTTTAGGTCCCACAACTCAGGACAGGCCTCCTCTTTAGACAGGGTATTAGAGCATAGCCAGCCACATGGCTCCAATGCTGTTGCATCTTTATATGGATTTTTCATATTTAAAAAAAAACTCATATTGGTTATCCTTAATCAAAAAAAATTAGCACTTAAAACTGCTATTTATAATTTTATTGGTGCTGTTAAAGGAATAGAACTTGGTTTGGTTTTTAATTTTTCCAGTACCCAAGAAGCTAACCTACCACAACTCTTATAAGGGGTAAGCAAAAGTTACAATCCTTGTATCACAATTACAAGCTTTCAAATTGCATCCTTGATTTTGATAAATATTACTATTTATTAATAAATGCAATAACATTGCCAATGTTACATTTATTTTGTGAAGAGTGATGATGAAAAATTATTAATATCTTTGTAGATTTGTGTTTTATTCTTCTATTAATATAAGTTGAATAAGTTTATACCTTATTAAATTCATGCTATGAAGAGGTTTGATTGCTCCCTGTTCATCCCACCAGTCCTTCAAAAGTTGTTCATGGTGGGTCACATCTGTGAAGTCAACAGTTGTCTGTGTTTGTCCTTGATTCTGCTGAAGATTGCAGGTAGATCCAAATATTTGACATTTTTGGTAGGTAACAACCCTAAAAGTATTTCGATAATATTTTAGTAAATTGTATGACTAGGGTTACAATTGACAACCACGCCTAATGTTTGGTAAATTATGATTCTAACCATGAACACCAATATATCCTTATATATATAAATATATATTCTTAACAGAAAAATATGTTGAATATGGTGCATTGTAAGTAAAATGGAATAATATGACATGGTCTTCTTTTATTGATTTATTTGTACCTATAAATATATTATGGTTACAAGTTACCATACAAGTAAACTACGAAAGGGTAAAACTGGAGTTGGTTATCATATATATCTCTTGATGCATGATAATGCAAAGAAAATTTGGATGAAATAAGTTATGTAATTCACACTCTTCAAAACATGTCTTGTGAACACAGAGGCTGGCAGCCTTGTGTATATGTTGGCTATTCAATCGACATATTATTATATTTTGCATTATATTCTCTCACCTGCTGTTACACAACAAGAATATGTTATGGTTGTATGGCATAGTGATTAGATTAGAGACCCACTGCAGCTTCTCACATCCTGTTTAATTTTCAGCCGAGTACAATATATAAGTTTAGTTTATTTTGAAATAAGTGTCACATGATAATGTTGGTGTTCTCCTGGTCGATTTCGACCACTACGATCTAGTTATTACCAGACCACATCAGTTGCGCAGAATATTTTATAGTGCCGTATGCATTTGCACAAATACTCACTTGTCGTCAACCACTCTATTCCGATGTCATACATGCAATAACATTACCAATGTTACATTTATTTTGTGAAGAGTGATGATGAAAAATTATTAATATCTTTGTAGATTTGTGTTTTATTCTTCTATTAATATAAGTTGAATAAGTTTATACCTTATTAAATTCATGCTATGAAGAGGTTTGATTGCTCCCTGTTCATCCCACCAGTCCTTCAAAAGTTGTTCATGGTGGGTCACATCTGTGAAGTCAACAGTTGTCTGTGTTTGTCCTTGATTCTGCTGAAGATTGCAGGTAGATCCAAATATTTGACTTTTTGGTAGGTAACAACCCTAAAAGTATTTCGATAATATTTTAGTAAATTGTATGACTAGGGTTACAATTGACAACCACACCTAATGTTTGGTAAATTATGATTCTAACCATGAACACCAATATATCCTTATATATATAAATATATATTCTTAACAGAAAAATATGTTGAATATGGTGCATTGTAAGTAAAATGGAATAATATGACATGGTCTTCTTTTATTGATTTATTTGTACCTATAAATATATTATGGTTACAAGTTACCATACAAGTAAACTACGAAAGGGTAAAACTGGAGTTGGTTATCATATATATCTCTTGATGCATGATAATGCAAAGAAAATTTGGATGAAATAAGTTATGTAATTCACACTCTTCAAAACATGTCTTGTGAACACAGAGGCTGGCAGCCTTGTGTATATGTTGGCTATTCAATCGACATATTATTATATTTTGCATTATATTCTCTCACCTGCTGTTACACAACAAGAATATGTTATGGTTGTATGGCATAGTGATTAGATTAGAGACCCACTGCAGCTTCTCACATCCTGTTTAATTTTCAGCCGAGTAAAATGTGTAAGTTGAGTATGTCTGCATTTATAAAAATATATAATAACCAGAAGAATGCCGATGCTCGCCTAGTACCTAACAACTACTTAGTTTTACTTTTAGACTATCTATGTTTTATGAAATATAGACTTGAAGGGATTTCGTCCCTATTGGAGTGACTTTCCAATTTTACTATGTGGGTTTTACTGATTTTACACTATGACGTGGGTTACCGGGCGAGGAGAGGATAGTTCTAATAAAATATGGCCGCTTTATTACATTGCTATAATAATTAACTTTGACAAAATTACAATTAAAATAAAGATTGCAATATACAAGATTAATGAAACAATTTCTGACAGACATTATGACGTCCGCCGAACACGTGAATGCGTGCGCGGTCACTTGTCAACTGCCAAACGTCAACTGACCAATTTTTCTATGTTTACCAAAATGGCCGCCCCTCCAGAGTTCGGTGTTACGTCAGAGTGACAACTCTGTTCCGTTTAGAAATTACAAATTATGAGAATCAATTATAACCCGATTTTTGTCAAGACAATTTCCAATGCACCGACAGACTATTAAACAATGATTTACAATAAATTGTATATCAATTTTAATGATACACATATATACGTATTATTATTATGACTATTAGTAATAAGACGTATAATATATTTACATGTATTACTATTAATATTAGATTGTAGATATGTTACAAAAGTATTGTTAAGTATTACGTGATTAATAAATTTACGTTATCCAGAACACCAAGGAGAGCATAGCTTACCGGCCTGAAAGATAAAAGGATAACAACGTACCCTTACTTGATAACGAATTCGAGTTTATTTTATATTAGAACGAGAAACGAATACCCAGTTCACATGGTAAATGATGTAGAACTCTTGACGTTTCCATTCATCCGTAACAAAGATTCAAGTTGAACATTGAGGACTGAGATGGTATACGTCGTTACCTGTAATTGGAGACCCAGATCCCTACAAACACCAAACGAAACACGTCGTGTTCTGTGAGGACGTTTTCCAAGCTTGGTCGTGCTGATTCGTTGCGTACCTCCGTTACTCTAGTTCGTTTGATCTTGTCATTATGCAGGTTCTTTTACTTTGCCCACTTTTCATACTTTTTCATATATATTCCAGTATATATGCAGCATGGAACATCTTGATGGTTTGTCTTCATTTGTCTATCATTGTTGTTAATAAAACACTCACATTCTTTGAAAAAAAGTGCAATGGCCAGCCGTTAGTATGAATCGTTCGCTAATGAGGGAACCCCCGCAATTCCAGGCTGCGTTGTTCGGACTGTCCCCAAATCCAAGTAGAACCTGAGGATTAAATTAGTGATATCAATATTTTCAAAGACCTGTAGACTCTGTAGCATGATGCAAGTCTTAAAGTCTGCCAGTGTAAATAGTATCATAAATACCTTCCTGGCGGCATTAGCTTTAAGTTCTTGTGGCGATGCGGCCATGTTGGAAAAGGGGACGTCGACGTTGAATTTGATTGAATGCAACATGAATGATAGCTTAAGTCGCGAACCTGAACCCAGACCTACGCCCGCTGATAAGCACACCTGTAATGTATTTACAATATATAAGTTTAGTTTATTTTGAAATAAGTGTCACATGATAATGTTGGTGTTCTCCTGGTCGATTTCGACCACTACGATCTAGTTATTACCAGACCACATCAGTTGCGCAGAATATTTTATAGTGCCGTATGCATTTGCACAAATACTCACTTGTCGTCAACCACTCTATTCCGATGTCATACATGCAATAACATCGGAGGAAGGTTCAGATGCAGTGGACAACAACAACACACCCCAGACCCGAAAACCAACAATTTGTGATACACAAACATTTTTCTACGGCTTGGAATCGATTCCGCGACGTAGCAGCTGCATACTAAACATCAATGATGAATATAGTAATTGAACTATTTTATTCAAACATGTCTTCATCTTTAAATAAATGTTATAGTTATAGCACATTTATACATACACTTAATTGTAAAATAAAAATTTTTGTTTATTATATTAGAGTGACAAACAGGAACAGTTCACTTGATTGTAAGTGATAACTGTGGCCTCTACATTCATTCATAATTTTTATTAACATTGCATATCACCCCTTCCCCAACCTTCGTCAGGAATGCCTCTTTACCTATTTATTATACATGAATGTATCTGGCTTGGCCGGAAAAGGACCACGCACTCATAGAATACCATCGTGAAATAGCAGTCAAAAGTATTCTCCTCAGCTTTTCTTTTTAAAAGCCGCGTGAACCCAGTAACATGATCAACTGATGTTATTGTTTTCTTTCTTCCTCGTCTAATCATTGTTAATTCTTTTTATATAGCCATCGTATAATTATAATTTTCATAATAATTCATAAATTATAATTAATGTTAATAATAATTTTCTACAAAAATGTTCACTCGCTCTTCCTGACGCGTCTGCCTCACGCGAAAACACAGGTGAACTGCAACTGAGAGAACGGAAGCCATATGGATATGATACACGGATGCTATCCGGATGCTATAGCCACTAAACTCTTTATTCACGAGTTTGATACGCTATTGATACGTTCTAGTGGGCATAGTAGACCGTATCGTATTTCTTTCCGTGCCTGATACGTACCTAGCACAGTCATGCTATGCTCCGTTGTAGTGGGCAGAGACCTTTAAGAGCATTTTTATTACTTCGTGGGTAATTAATTCCTGCGGCCTATGAAATCTGAATTCATCCTTGACAAGGAATCATAATGCAGATGCGTCGTCACCCCTGAGGACTGAGATAGAATGCCTCATCACCAGTAATAAAGGTCTCCGAATCCCTACACTCGCCCGACGAAACACAGCAATATTATACTGCTATTTTACGCTGGTATTCTGTGAGGGCATTGACCTACCTCGATCGAGGTGACCCACTTATTCTGCAGCTAAAAACAAACTGCAGTGTAGCTCTACAACTGTTATATTAAGGATGACAAACTACTACACTATTTACCAAATGTTAAGCGATTCCATAGGCCCATGGTACTCACATTCATCCTCGATAAGGAATCACGATGTCTTTAGACTTTGGAATATGGAAGACAAGTTAAATGTATCTAAGCAACGATCGAATAAAATCATTAAAAAAATTAATTAAAACCGAGTATCGTTGAACACAAATAATTTGCTAAAGTGACAACAAAATGTAAAGTTGCTAAAGTTTTCTTGTTAGTTTCTTCTCTTTAACTTCTCTACAACTGAATTTAAATTAAGAAAATGAACGCAAAACGTCTTAAAGAAAATACTTCAGGCGTTAGCTAATTCTGTAATTGCTTTAGTTTTCAAGTTAATACCATTTTTACAAAGTCAAGACGATGATATGAATTTCTGTTGGTGTAAGAAGCTCAAAACTGAACTCTTTATGAAGTTACTTTTGTCATCTGGTCTGATTATCGAGCAGTTTAGTGATCATGAAATCATGAAATGTACCAGTACTCGGATCTCCAGTTTGTTTAACTTACCGAGTGAAACACATCGAAGTTGAGACGCTTCTGAAAGTTCGCATTTAGTGAAAATATTAAACTTTCCTCGTAGCATAGTAGTTTTAAATTCCATATATATCAAGCAAATTGAATGTGCCTTGAATTCGCAAAGTCACTCACGCTGTTTCTCGTCTCTTCAAATAACCAAACATCATGATAGAGGATATGAAGAGCACAAATAAAAATAATAAAATATTTTTGCTAATATAGTCCATCGTGGTGTAGTTGAGCTCACAAGATGGATTGAAGACATATAGTCTGCGAGAAGTCGATGGATGCAGGTGGATCAGGACGGCATATGGCAGTCAGTGCGAGATGTCTGTGTTCAACAGTGGACCAGTGATGAGCTTAGATGATGATGATAAATATACAAAATAGCCACTGGCCAATCCTGCCCCGTGGGGAATATATATACATGACGAATATTTATCATCTGCTATGAATGTTATATGATAATAACAAGGAATTGAAGGTAACAAACGAGCACAGAGATCACATTATGGTAAGTGACCTCTGCGATCTATGACAGTCATATTAAACTTCGATAATGAATAAAAATACATGTGCGTCGTCACCCCTGAGGACTGAGATAGAATGCCTCATCACCAGTAATAAAGGTCTCCGAATCCCTACACTCGCCCGACGAAACACAGCAATATTATACTGCTATTTTACGCTGGTATTCTGTGAGGGCATTGACCTACCTCGATCGAGGTGACCCACTTATTCTGCAGCTAAAAAACAAACTGCAGTGTAGCTCTACAACTGTTATATTAAGGATGACAAACTACTACACTATTTACCAAATGTTAAGCGATTCCATAGGCCCATGGTACTCACATTCATCCTCGATAAGGAATCACGATGTCTTTAGACTTTGGAATATGGAAGACAAGTTAAATGTATCTAAGCAACGATCGAATAAAATCATTAAAAAAAAATTAATTAAAAACCGAGTATCGTTGAACACAAATAATTTGCTAAAGTGACAACAAAATGTAAAGTTGCTAAAGTTTTCTTGTTAGTTTCTTCTCTTTAACTTCTCTACAACTGAATTTAAATTAAGAAAATGAACGCAAAACGTCTTAAAGAAAACACTTCAGGCGTTAGCTAATTCTGTAATTGCTTTAGTTTTCAAGTTAATACCATTTTTACAAAGTCAAGACGATGATATGAATTTCTGTTGGTGTAAGAAGCTCAAAACTGAACTCTTTATGAAGTTACTTTTGTCATCTGGTCTGATTATCGAGCAGTTTAGTGATCATGAAATCATGAAATGTACCAGTACTCGGATCTCCAGTTTGTTTAACTTACCGAGTGAAACACATCGAAGTTGAGACGCTTCTGAAAGTTCGCATTTAGTGAAAATATTAAACTTTCCTCGTAGCATAGTAGTTTTAAATTCCATATATATCAAGCAAATTGAATGTGCCTTGAATTCGCAAAGTCACTCACGCTGTTTCTCGTCTCTTCAAATAACCAAACATCATGATAGAGGATATGAAGAGCACAAATAAAAATAATAAAATATTTTTGCTAATATAGTCCATCGTGGTGTAGTTGAGCTCACAAGATGGATTGAAGACATATAGTCTGCGAGAAGTCGATGGATGCAGGTGGATCAGGACGGCATATGGCAGTCAGTGCGAGATGTCTGTGTTCAACAGTGGACCAGTGATGAGCTTAGATGATGATGATAAATATACAAAATAGCCACTGGCCAATCCTGCCCCGTGGGGAATATATATACATGACGAATATTTATCATCTGCTATGAATGTTATATGATAATAACAAGGAATTGAAGGTAACAAACGAGCACAGAGATCACATTATGGTAAGTGACCTCTGCGATCTATGACAGTCATATTAAACTTCGATAATGAATAAAAATACATGTGCGTCGTCACCCCTGAGGACTGACATGGAACGCTTCGTCACTGTTATAAGGGTCTCTGGATACCAACACTCACCAATCGAAACACAGCAATATTATACTGCTATTTTACGCTGGTATTCTGTGAGGGCATTGACCTACCTCGATCGAGGTGACCCACTTATTCTGCAGCTAAAAACAAACTGCAGTGTAGCTCTACAACTGTTATATTAAGGATGACAAACTACTACACTATTTACCAAATGTTAAGCGATTCCATAGGCCCATGGTACTCACATTCATCCTCGATAAGGAATCACGATGTCTTTAGACTTTGGAATATGGAAGACAAGTTAAATGTATCTAAGCAACGATCGAATAAAATCATTAAAAAAAAATTAATTAAAAACCGAGTATCGTTGAACACAAATAATTTGCTAAAGTGACAACAAAATGTAAAGTTGCTAAAGTTTTCTTGTTAGTTTCTTCTCTTTAACTTCTCTACAACTGAATTTAAATTAAGAAAATGAACGCAAAACGTCTTAAAGAAAACACTTCAGGCGTTAGCTAATTCTGTAATTGCTTTAGTTTTCAAGTTAATACCATTTTTACAAAGTCAAGACGATGATATGAATTTCTGTTGGTGTAAGAAGCTCAAAACTGAACTCTTTATGAAGTTACTTTTGTCATCTGGTCTGATTATCGAGCAGTTTAGTGATCATGAAATCATGAAATGTACCAGTACTCGGATCTCCAGTTTGTTTAACTTACCGAGTGAAACACATCGAAGTTGAGACGCTTCTGAAAGTTCGCATTTAGTGAAAATATTAAACTTTCCTCGTAGCATAGTAGTTTTAAATTCCATATATATCAAGCAAATTGAATGTGCCTTGAATTCGCAAAGTCACTCACGCTGTTTCTCGTCTCTTCAAATAACCAAACATCATGATAGAGGATATGAAGAGCACAAATAAAAATAATAAAATATTTTTGCTAATATAGTCCATCGTGGTGTAGTTGAGCTCACAAGATGGATTGAAGACATATAGTCTGCGAGAAGTCGATGGATGCAGGTGGATCAGGACGGCATATGGCAGTCAGTGCGAGATGTCTGTGTTCAACAGTGGACCAGTGATGAGCTTAGATGATGATGATAAATATACAAAATAGCCACTGGCCAATCCTGCCCCGTGGGGAATATATATACATGACGAATATTTATCATCTGCTATGAATGTTATATGATAATAACAAGGAATTGAAGGTAACAAACGAGCACAGAGATCACATTATGGTAAGTGACCTCTGCGATCTATGACAGTCATATTAAACTTCGATAATGAATAAAAATACATGTGCGTCGTCACCCCTGAGGACTGAGATGGAACGCTTCGTCACTGTTATAAGGGTCTCTGGATACCAACACTCACCAATCGAAACACAGCAGCTTTTTTACGCTGATATTCTATTAGGGTGTACTCCTTTTCCGATAGATCCAACCCATTTATATGTCGTAAGTAAAAATAAACAGTAGGAGACTACCACTGTCAAAACTGTAAGAAGAACAAAACACATTAAGCCGACTATAAAATGACAAATTGAAAATGATGATCGCGACTTGATAATGTCAATCAGAGAATTAATATTAGCAACGTAACTAGACCTCTGTAAATGCGTTATTGTGTAGCAAAGTTATGACACTAACCGCACAACATACTCGTAGCGCCCGCTTTCCGTGCTACCTTAATTAAGCAATTCATCGAAACTCGTTCCGCTAACAAAATCCATTGTAAATTTGGGCACTACCTGAGTTAACTGACAAATTTACTTTGATCTATCCCACTCCATTGAAACAGGTTGAATACTAAAGTTGGGCGAAGATGTCGGCGCTTCATTAGGTGTCAACGTTACTTGGACGAGAGGAGTCGACAGCGTTTTGCAAGCAAAGCTGACTTGATGTATATTTGGTGCTTGCAGCGCCGTATGCTTAGTTAATTAAGTTGCGAAATATAGCTACATGCTTTTCTCTCCTATTTGTTATTTTAAATCTAGATAAAATGCCTCGTTAACTGTAATTGGGTCTTAGATCTCTACATTCACCAGTCATACATGTTTTAAAGGTATTCTATGACTTTACAGAACCATTAATAATGCAGTTAGAAACCAGCTGCGGCGTGACGTTATTAAAACCATCTCGTTAGGATTTTCCAAATGTAAATCGAATAACAAAATTAAATTAACACTATTTTCTGAAAATAACAAATTTAATTATTTATTTTCAGAAAATTGAGACTGACATCCCTTTTTGTGCTTTGTGTGATATAATATCACATAAAGCACTTTTTCCAATTTACTTTCCTAATATCCGTACTACCTCTTCACTCATTATTGTTATGAAATTAATAAGAGGAAACCTTTATACAAACAACGTTCTGAGTGTGTTATCGATGTCCACAATACTTTTGTTCTTTATTTTGATATCATACGTTTTCTTCAGTAATGAGATAAATGTTTCAGATTATGTAAATTTACTATATTGGATTACTCTTTAAATTAATGCATTCAAAATAAAGGAGTCTCCGACCTTTTAAATATTTACGACATAAACAAATTGCATCTAGATAACAAATTATCAATCTCGAATATCAACAATAACCGCCGTGTAGCACCGATAGAAAGTAGAAGGGACTAACGTTCTACGATTCTAGAACATGTTGCGATAATCATATCTAGCCCAGAATGGCTTTATAAAACATACTTAGTTACTTTCAGATACCTTAGATGTATATGCTTAGTAATATTGTCAAAAGTTGTTAGTATTAATTGAACACTATTTTCTGAAAATAACAAATTTAATTATTTATTTTCAGAAAATTGAGACTGACATCCCTTTTTGTGCTTTGTGTGATATAATATCACATAAAGCACTTTTTCCAATTTACTTTCCTAATATCCGTACTACCTCTTCACTCATTATTGTTATGAAATTAATAAGAGGAAACCTTTATACAAACAACGTTCTGAGTGTGTTATCGATGTCCACAATACTTTTGTTCTTTATTTTGATATCATACGTTTTCTTCAGTAATGAGATAAATGTTTCAGATTATGTAAATTTACTATATTGGATTACTCTTTAAATTAATGCATTCAAAATAAAGGAGTCTCCGACCTTTTAAATATTTACGACATAAACAAATTGCATCTAGATAACAAATTATCAATCTCGAATATCAACAATAACCGCCGTGTAGCACCGATAGAAAGTAGAAGGGACTAACGTTCTACGATTCTAGAACATGTTGCGATAATCATATCTAGCCCAGAATGGCTTTATAAAACATACTTAGTTACTTTCAGATACCTTAGATGTATATGCTTAGTAATATTGTCAAAAGTTGTTAGTATTAATTGAAATGATCATTGAAAAACATAAGATAATCATAAGTGAACTGAACTTCTTTTAGGGTCCTTTTGTTTAAGATATTTTACAATGGATTTTTATATAGAATAGGTGGCAAACGAGCAAGCGGTTCATCTGATGGTAAGTGATTACCGCCGCCCATGGACATCCGCAACACCAGAGGAGTCGCAGATGCTGACAGCGAGAAGGCAGGCAGCGCCTTTAAGCATCGTTTAGCATAACAACCTGTAAAGAGACAGTTTTTATAAAGCCATTACACGTCTTATATGTACGCAGTATTATATGTGTTTTATGTATATGATATGTGTTCTATGCATAATATTTGTAATATTGAATGTTTTTATGATTGTATAACATTTATTTATAATAAGACTGACTTGGAACTTTAAATGAAGAGCACTGTATTGAAGTACGAAAAGTAAGGCGGAAATTGTAACAGGAAAAAAAGCTCCGGTATGCCGCTTCGCCTTAATTAATTATCGCCTTAATAAATATAGATGTCTGCAGGAATCACTTGCCATCAGGTGAACTGTGTGCTCGTTTGTTACTCTCAACGTAATGAAAAAAAGAAAAAAACTGATAAGCTTACACCTTAACCGGTCGATACAAACTAATACATATACAAGTTCTGTTCAAAAATTGACTTTTTGAGCAAATCTGGATCGTCGTTTAAGTCATTCAAATGCTCTTGAGCGATGGTGCTCACCCAAAGGTTCATTTGGTCCAAATTTAGCAATTTCAGATCAAATTTCCTGAAGATCCGAAAAAACCACATGGTGTGAGCCAACCGATATTCGGATATCCTCAGAAACTTCTTTAATACTGATTCAATGATACTCCATAACAATTTTTTCCACTGCTTCAACGTTTTCACGGATTGTTGACGTGCAGGGGCGTCCAGGCCGGGCTTCGTCATTTATAGAATTTTTTTTTACTTAAAATAGACTCGCTGAATGCTAAAGTAAACATTTTAAGTACTTCGGAGCACTTAAATTTATTTTTTACACAAAACTTATTACGGATTTTTTGATAGCAAAGATTCCCCAAACGCACCAAACAGGTCTAACCTTAATATCAGTTAAAAACAAACGAAAAATACATACCTATGTTGGAGACATGTGGACCATAATAACAAAAACATTTTTTTCTTATCGATAGTAGTAAACACAGCATGCATACACAAGTCTGAATATACAAATAATAACTATTGTATGGTACTAGTATAAAATAGGGCGAGTGTATAAAGTATGTAACAATAATCGCTTTTCTCTTGTAACTTTGAGCATTATTACAGTGATAAAGGGCTCATCTTGGTTTAATGAGCAAATCTAATATGTAGACTGCTACTAAAGTTCACTAGTAAACCTTCTTCTGTCCGGATATTTTATGATATAATAAAGGGCTGATGGAATTGTACAGTTGTAAGTTTGTTTTGTTATCTATAGCTAATGCCAGTCACCTTGTACTTGCTCCGCATTTTTTTTTATTTTAGAAATGTCTGCATATGCTGCGATGTACCTTGAAAGCTGTGATGGATGCGGCAGTTGAAGACTGTCGATATTGCATGAAGACAAAATATTCGAAGACGATATAGGTTGAGAATTTCTTGTTCACGTCAAGTCGAAGTCACTGTAATTTAGTTGTAAAATCAAATGGAGATATCCGCCGCCTTATTAGTTGCTCAGTCTGGAGAGCGGTTACAGTTTGCATCGGAATTGTACATACAGCGAATTGTTAATTATTTGATCGCCTTCTATTCTGTTCCGAGACATTTAGATGTATTATGATAAAAGTACTAATTAAAATTTTTAAATCTTAAATTGTCTAAATTAGGCAAAGATTTGAATTGAAAGAAGTAAAGAATTAAGTATTCTATATACTAATTACTTGCGTCCCCCGAGTTCGATTGTGTGTATTACTAGTGGTTTTCGAATCGAGATTCTTTTAAAACATATTCAATATTGCATGAAAAAATTCAAATCGACAAAACTTCATTTGACATAATTATACATGTCGATTGCGGAGTTTCATAGGTCCCGACAATAATAAAATTGGTAATGCCTGCTTTAAATGCCAATTTTCCACGGGCTCGGTTATAAAAGAAAGACTATACTGCGAATGTGAAGAAGAGTATGTATGGTCTGACAATAAATTGTTTGTTGAGCTATATTACGCTACAATGATCTGTTGAGAAAACTTCTGATGATGTGTACCCTATGTTATCCATGAATAATATATATTCATGGATATCCACATACACATAGGGTACACATTTCTACTTTACACCGTGATTATATTACTCAATTGTAAAGTGAATTAATGTTTTTATTTATTATAACACATGTGTGTGTGTGATATGTTAATAAACTACAATACCGTTGAAACCATATATCAGGACCGTTGGTTTTTTAGAATCCCTCGATGCGCATCTACGCTCAGGCTACCCCACGTATTCTGGGTGAGTGGGGGACAAAATTCCGTTCTACAGCCATCCTGCCAGGGGTAAACGGAGTAAAAAGGCTACGGTAGACACTGGCACCCTCGCTGTGGATTTCTACAATATCAGGGAACTTCATTATAACCTTAACGGTTATAACGTGACACAAACATTTTCTCCGTCTGATATACCTCTCCTGACCGAGGTACAAATTGGAATACTCGTTTGTATCGCGGGCAGGAGTGTGTGTATACGTTATGGATGATATCTGTTCTCAACGTCTCGGCAGTCGACAGAGATGACCAATCTCGCGTCTATGCGTGCCTTTATATGCAGGGATTACGTAAAACCGCGCAGGGTGGTCCGTTCACGAGTGCTTTGGGATATGATCTGACCTTCCCTGTTGGACCTACTACTGACCTCTTATCTTGTTGCTATCTAGTTTCCGTCAATGCACCTCTAGGCTCATCGGACCATTGTTTGATCGAGAGTATAATGCCTATCACGTGCCCGTTGCGGTTTGCAGGTTATCGCCGTGCACCATAGGTCAGCGGATTGAGATGGGATGCGGTTTTTTTTTGGCATCCTACTCATGGAGGCAAATTTTCTTCTAACTGAATTATCTCAAAACTTTTGCCAATTCCCTTTCCAATGTGATACTCTTCAGAGGATAGAACTTAAATTTATTTTTTACACAAAACTTATTACGGATTTTTGATAGCAAAGATTCCCCAAACGCACCAAACAGGTCGAACCTTAATATCAGTTAAAACAAACGAAAATACATACCTATGTTGGAGACATGTGGACCATAATAACAAAACATTTTTTCTTATCGATAGTAGTAAACACAGCATGCATACACAAGTCTGAATATACAAATAATAACTATTGTATGGTACTAGTATAAAATAGGGCGAGTGTATAAAGTATGTAACAATAATCGCTTTTCTCTTGTAACTTTGAGCATTATTACAGTGATAAAGGGCTCATCTTGGTTTAATGAGCAAATCTAATATGTAGACTGCTACTAAAGTTCACTAGTAAACCTTCTTCTGTCCGGATATTTTATGATATAATAAAGGGCTGATGGAATTGTACAGTTGTAAGTTTGTTTTGTTATCTATAGCTAATGCCAGTCACCTTGTACTTGCTCCGCATTTTTTTTTATTTTAGAAATGTCTGCATATGCTGCGATGTACCTTGAAAGCTGTGATGGATGCGGCAGTTGAAGACTGTCGATATTGCATGAAGACAAAATATTCGAAGACGATATAGGTTGAGAATTTCTTGTTCACGTCAAGTCGAAGTCACTGTAATTTAGTTGTAAAATCAAATGGAGATATCCGCCGCCTTATTAGTTGCTCAGTCTGGAGAGCGGTTACAGTTTGCATCGGAATTGTACATACAGCGAATTGTTAATTATTTGATCGCCTTCTATTCTGTTCCGAGACATTTAGATGTATTATGATAAAAGTACTAATTAAAATTTTTAAATCTTAAATTGTCTAAATTAGGCAAAGATTTGAATTGAAAGAAGTAAAGAATTAAGTATTCTATATACTAATTACTTGCGTCCCCCGAGTTCGATTGTGTGTATTACTAGTGGTTTTCGAATCGAGATTCTTTTAAAACATATTCAATATTGCATGAAAAAATTCAAATCGACAAAACTTCATTTGACATAATTATACATGTCGATTGCGGAGTTTCATAGGTCCCGACAATAATAAAATTGGTAATGCCTGCTTTAAATGCCAATTTTCCACGGGCTCGGTTATAAAAGAAAGACTATACTGCGAATGTGAAGAAGAGTATGTATGGTCTGACAATAAATTGTTTGTTGAGCTATATTACGCTACAATGATCTGTTGAGAAAACTTCTGATGATGTGTACCCTATGTTATCCATGAATAATATATATTCATGGATATCCACATACACATAGGGTACACATTTCTACTTTACACCGTGATTATATTACTCAATTGTAAAGTGAATTAATGTTTTTATTTATTATAACACATGTGTGTGTGTGATATGTTAATAAACTACAATACCGTTGAAACCATATATCAGGACCGTTGGTTTTTTAGAATCCCTCGATGCGCATCCACGCTCAGGCTACCCCACGTATTCTGGGTGAGTGGGGGACAAAATTCCGTTCTACAGCCATCCTGCCAGGGGTAAACGGAGTAAAAAGGCTACGGTAGACACTGGCACCCTCGCTGTGGATTTCTACAATATCAGGGAACTTCATTATAACCTTAACGGTTATAACGTGACACAAACATTTTCTCCGTCTGATATACCTCTCCTGACCGAGGTACAAATTGGAATACTCGTTTGTATCGCGGGCAGGAGTGTGTGTATACGTTATGGATGATATCTGTTCTCAACGTCTCGGCAGTCGACAGAGATGACCAATCTCGCGTCTATGCGTGCCTTTATATGCAGGGATTACGTAAAACCGCGCAGGGTGGTCCGTTCACGAGTGCTTTGGGATATGATCTGACCTTCCCTGTTGGACCTACTACTGACCTCTTATCTTGTTGCTATCTAGTTTCCGTCAATGCACCTCTAGGCTCATCGGACCATTGTTTGATCGAGAGTATAATGCCTATCACGTGCCCGTTGCGGTTTGCAGGTTATCGCCGTGCACCATAGGTCAGCGGATTGAGATGGGATGCGGTTTTTTTTTGGCATCCTACTCATGGAGGCAAATTTTCTTCTAACTGAATTATCTCAAAACTTTTGCCAATTCCCTTTCCAATGTGATACTCTTCAGAGGATAGAACTCTAAATTCTATCTCATTCTATTCCATCTGGGATGGAAAACCCGCTTCTTTAAAAAAATGTCTCTAATTCATTCAAAAGAGTTATTGTATTGGGAGAGTCGGTGCACATTGACAGAATTTGCAACTTGGTCTAAGTTCGCCTCCTTCGGGCAGAAAACTAATAACAAAGCACGTAGCGGAGGAATTCCAATTTTGTATCGACATAGTGTGAATGGAAATTCGAATTCTGTTGCGATGTAGGATGATAAAGTTCGTCAGTTGAAATAATCTGAACTATTCCTTAGTATACTCACAGGGGTAAAAACGTTAAAATGCAATGGGATGTTGTTACATGAGGAACCCAATTAAGGCGAGGATTTTATTCTCTTCCTTAGACGTGGTAAAATAAGGAACTAATACTGGGATGCCCTGTTGAAACCATGCACGTTGTAAAATTGCTAATAGTGGGCCGGTATAAAATACTGTCCAGCCTAACAAAATGAAATCTGGACAACCAAACTGTTTAGAGGCCATTTACAACTTTTATTTCAGGTGACCGCAAAACGAAACATCAACGGATATTTCGACGGCAAGAATTCTTATCTTAGCTGGCAACAAGGAAAGCACATACGATATGTAAAGTGATTCACAATGAGGAGGTACGACAAAAGGTTTTTAGTTAACATGAAAACCAGCAAACGATACACAAGTGGGAATTTTAAATGGGTTTTTTAGTTTAAGTTTAAATGAAAATAGTTTTAAAGTTACTATTATTAGTAAATAAACATTGGCTCCGTGTAAAATTAGTTTTAATGAATTTTTGCAGTATTTTAATTTTAATTTATAATCAAGTAAACAAAAACTTGATTTAATACAGAAAATAGTACAAAAATATTGTTATACTGTTCACTGTCAAAGTATGACAATATAGTATTCAGCCACACCTAAAATAATCATAAATCAGGAAACTATTGTAACCCTATCCTGTATTGACGTAAGAGCCTCTGTCAACCCTGAGGACCGAAATGGAACGCCTCGTCAGCAGTAATAAAGGTCTCCGGATCCCTGACCAGACGAAACACATCAGCATTACGCTGCTATTCTATTTGGGCGTTGTCCCTACCGCGATCGAGCTTTACCCATTCATTCTGCAGCTAGGAACCAACTGTAGCGTAGCTCTACCACTGTTATAATATATTGAGAATTTTATATAAAGCATTCTAAATGGTTATTTCGTAATAATTTTTAAAAAGTAATTAATATTTTAAGAATGTTTATTGCTACGGGTTCTAGCCTGAAAAACGTCATTATAACACTAATGAATTTCAGGCAGTGGTCAGAAAGAAAGTAGCTTCACTCGTACATCGTACTAAAGCGGCCTCTAATAGTCTCTTAAGCGTGTTTGCCGATAGGAGGCGATAGTTTCCCGATTCATCGGCTTATAAAGCTTCATGTCTTCAGCGTAACAGTACGCTGATTAAAAGAAGTTTCTTTGTATTATTTTTGTTTTATGTAATTATGAATGCTTTTGTTATTATTATTATTTCTATTTTTTTGTTAAAATTATATGTTTGTAATGGATCTTTGTAATCTAAATCAAATAAATAAAATTAATATAACATCACTTTTTCGAGAGGTGCATCCAAACACCCACAAAGTGAAGCAGTGCAAAACAGACTTTTAAACTAAGTTTATCCTTGCTCTTCCATCCCAGTAGCGACCAAATAAATAAGGGGTGTCGATATGATTTGATGAAACAATGCTGGAATCACCATCCAAGTGACCGCCCTAATTTTAGAATAATATATCAAACAATTGATAATATTCAAATAACACTTGGGAGAAATCATTCTGAATAAGTTTGGTGTTTTATAATTTATCTATTAGAAGATTACATTTTTGTATAAATTTAAATATTTTAATCTTTAAATTGTAGTATTAACAACTTTCTTCCCCTCGAGTGGAAACCATGCACATTTGGTTTTTATGCAGCATATATCACTTTAATAAAGGATAATGGTATTATTCATAAACAATACGTCACAAATGAATCCTTTCTGTTTAATTACGTTTTATCAGACGTGAGTAACGTGGAAATACATCCGTGAAACACGGCAGTTTCGAATAATGGTATTCTATTTTAGTCCTTGAACAATGTCTGTGCATTTTGATTCTTTATTGAGCATGTCGTCTTTGCAGATTTAGATGTTTTGCTGCAGTCATCATTTACCAACAGGTGAACTAATAAAGATAGTACTTATAATATATATAGCAGCCGAAAAGTCATTTTTATCTCCAAAGCGACAGATGATCACAATGCGCGTCAATTAAATGACATTGGAAAAGTCCGCTTACACTATTATATACCATTGAATGCTCTCCCATTTAGAGTGAGAAGCAGAGTCGTGCGATGCAGTACGCGCGACAGAGGCGTGCGGCCGAGTCGCGCGACCAACTCGGACATTAAATAATAGTTGTAAAACAAATTTGTTTTACAACTATAATCTGCGTACCGTTGTAAGGCGCAAAATCAATCGAGTCTGATTATTGAATGAGTCTACATCGTCTCGCTCTTTCTTCTCTCTATTCTATACTACTCGTGTCGCACCTCAAAGCCTCAAAGCTCTTTCTTTAAATGAACCCCTTACCAACCAACAAACCCCCAACGAACCCCCCTGCGCTTCGCTGTGATAGCCCGTCCCGGGGGCGTGCGTGATGATCGCACCCCCAGAACCCTTGCGGAACGTAACTCAAAGCCAAAAGGCACGAGTTGGTACTTATTTATTTGCGCGAATTGTTCATATGATAGGTAACCTAGTTGATAACCACCGTAAGATATCGCCGCGGTCTGAGACAGTCTAAAAGACATCATTGTCAAATTGGTACGATCAAAATGAACCGAGTGGGCATGGAGAAAATTAAATAAGAAAACAAAATAATAATTGTTGTATTGTTTTCTTGTCGCAGTGACAGGGGAAGTGTGTATAACTGACAGCCTGTCACTTGGTATTCATCGTGATGAATGACACGTTAAAATTTAATTGGCAAGAGTTTTAAATTTACTTGCTCATTGTCACCGGTGCTCGGTATATAATTTTATTTCGGGTATTCTATAGACTTTTTGACGGTCGTAACAGATGTAATTTTAATAGACTAATACAGATCTTTTAATGGAAATGTTTTTTGTTTTTCTTAGAAACCGCTCTGTCGATTCGTTTGACTTTTACGTAAATTTTATTGAAACAACTTGTCCTGCATTTTTTTCTGTTTAAAAAATAAAATAACATTAGATGTATTATGTATTTGATGATTATAAAATAAACTCGGCAGCTGTAATTAATCAGAACAACTCCTCAGAACACTGTTTATCCTTAATATTACAAATAAATATTGCAGCCACGAACAAAAGTTAAGGTGTTAATTGAATATCATTAACGTTCCATGTAAAATCTGTGTTATTTGGACTCAAGTTACACGGTGAGGGGATCCTGCAAGTTTCTCTTTGAACCCGATTTTCTTTTATTAAGCTCGATTTAAAGGTCTTGAGTTTTTTTTTAAATTTTAGTGTCGTTAATTTTCTAGAGTAGTGTTCACTCACTTTAATATATAGCCACAATAATGTAAATCAAAAAATATACAATACTATTTATATAAATAATTCATAAACTTACATAATATATTCATGTAAGTTTATAATGTATAATTGCGTTACACTTATTACTTTGTTGTATAACATTTTTTATAAAATATATATAATATAGTATATACGTATTTTGCATTTTTATATTTTTCTTCCCAGTTTCATCTGTAATTGTTCCCGGGTTTGACTGAATTCTTCTTAACCGCTGAAAACCGCCTTTTGCCTTTTTTTATGTGGCTTATAAATAAATAAACTTAATGTACATTATTATCGAAGGTAGACACCGACGGTCGTTTGGTGATTCGACTCCCAGCCGAGGAACAATATTTGTGCATCACAACTGTGTACCTGACACTGCATCTGAATCTGTCAACGATCTTACTGGACTCTGATCTGTATCTGACTGGAATAAGGAAGGGGCAACGACGAGTGTGAGTGCTAGTTTGTTTGTGCAAATACATTGCATATGTATTTGCGCAAGTGGTAGACTTAGGCGCTATAAAATATACTGCGTACTTGTCAAAGTCGCCATACATTGAACACATATATTTGCAAGTAACTCTAATATTATAAAAATCAAGTTAATTACAATTACATCCAACCTGCCCGACCCATTTACGTGTCTAAAAACTAGCAGCAGTTTGGCTCTACCACTGTTTCTGTCTCCGCTTTCTATCACGAACCAGATGAAACAGACGCTTTAATCACCTATTTTACATCCGGCGCGAGTTCTATGTGTAATATATTTATTTATTTCTCACTTTTAAACAAATTAATTATACTATCAATTAATTAAATAAATTCAATGTTTTACAATATACAGAACGCAGGGCTCGCTCCCGACGTGTCTAACCCTCGCCGGGCTAGGTGCGGTTAAACATATCCCAGAACAGACGTGGCCGTCGGTAAACAAGAGTTATGGTGAACTTCCTGCGACGGCGGGGTTCGGGGTTCTCTATTCCGGCACGTGTTACGAAACATTCGCCGTTACGTTTGCCATGTGTTGCTGCGACCTCAAAATAGACTATGTGCGTTTTGGTTAACTGACAAATTAATGAAAGGTGTTAAGAGTCTAAGAGCACGATTTTAATACGCGATACCCGAGCAAACCGGCAGGTCGATCCCCTATGTACGTACGAAAAATTTACTACGTGCTCGGTGGCCAAGGAAAACGTAAGGAAACCTGCTATAGAAATAAATAAAAAATATTTTGATGACATGTAAATTCTAACATCCTTTGAGTGAAGAAACTTGCCTAGGAGTGGGATTGATATACAAAGTTATTGGTAATTCGAGGTATTCCGTTAGGAGGTGATAGGGGTGACTATTTGCTATAATTTTAACCCCCATATGCATTATGCAAAAGTGAACCATTTTTGAGTTATCATGTTTTTTTAGCATTTTTCAAAATAAGTCAAAAATGCAATATCAAAATTTATTAAAATAAATATCAAACTAAATCTATTTTTTTCTTTTGATTTATAAAAACGATTAAACATTATAAAAGCTTTACTTTTTCTTAATAAGTCCAAACATTGCACCCTTTTTAATAATATGTTCACAATTAAAAAAAAAATTAACAAAATATGTTTAAGTAAATATTTGGAAGACACGAAGTTATGTTTATTTACTTTATATGAAATTATTGATCGCGCGGAGCAGTGATTGCATTACTTAGATGCTGCATGGTGACCTTGGATTCGATTCCTGACGATAAACAATGTTTGTGTATCCTAAATTAAATTACTTAACACAATCATAAATCACTTAACCACACCTTACTCGACGAACGAAAATAGTGAGCTGATTATTTCTGATTCGCGGGGTTTCTGGATATCTGGATGAGGAAATTCGCAAAACGTTGTTATCTATCTTGAAGAATAAGAGATTAATTATCACTTGCCATGAGTAATACCAATTCAATACATTCGGACCAAACTGTATATTACTCGCAATAACTTAAATCCTTATAATATTTAAAGTAATAGGCATATCTATGATCAGCAACATACCTATTATCTTTAATGTATCTATGAGAACGCTTTCCTTAAAAGTCGTCACTTAGGTACAAAACAAATTACTTATTTAACAAAATTTTAGATTATCAAAGGAAAATATATATATTTAAGGTGTTGTTGTTTATTATAACAGTGTACAATAAATTAAATATAATCATCAAATTTAATAACTAAAGTAATTATTTTTATTATATAATATCTTTAACCAGACTTTCTGTTTAGTTAAATTACTTGAAACTTTTATCACAATTAGTTTAATTTTGATAAAAGTTTCAAGTAATAAAAATAAAACCTACCTACGTAACCTAATTACAGTTTTATATTTTTTATGAAACACATAATTAAACATCATAAAATAGCCATTTCTTCGCCACCGCCATTAATACTGGCCTGCAGTCAAATCCAGGATGTATATACCTTTATTACTGGTGACGAGACATTCCATTTCACTCCTCATCTGCATTATGATTCCTTGTCAAGGATGAATGTAGTTATGCCGCAGGAATCACTTGCCATCAGGTGAACTGAGTGCTCGTTTGTTACTCTCAATATAATAATAATAAAAAAAATTAGTATCACAAGTATCAAGACTGCTCAGCCGAGAAAGAACGCACTTGGAGACTATCAGCGTGAAATAGCAGCATAACGCTGTCGTTCGTTTGGTAAGTTTAAGGAACAGGAGATCCAATTACATGTTTCACATTCAATCTCAGCCCTCGTTTACCTCAATTTCGTAAAGAATTACGCTGTGCATATTTTACGAAATTTTATTAACTATGTATTATTTTTTATATTGTCAGGTAATAATGGGTGACCGGGCAGCAGCGGAGCGGGCTTGTAAGGATCCAAATCCTATCATAGACGGAAGGAAGGCAAACGTTAATCTCGCTATATTAGGGGCCAAACCAAGAGGGAATTTAGCACCAGGTTAGTGAGATTTTTTTTGATTAAGTCTTTCATCATTTGTATTTCTCATTTTGTCTGTAAAGAAATATATTACTTAAATACAGTCTCTGATTGTTGCGGAAGGATCTGGTCATACTTACGTTCAGCAAATATATTTAAAAGCAATTCCGCAAAAACAAATGTATACTTTAATATCTTTCAAAAGGAGCCATCGGCTTAATTTTATTCTTACTTTAATCACAGTTTGATTTTGCACCAAGGAAAAGAACTTAAAATGTAATACTGTTAATCATTCCAACGTGAAATTATTAAAATCATTACGTTTCTAGCTTTGTGGACCTACATAGATCTTTTGATCTAGCAATAAACCTTTTGAACTAATTTAAACTTCAGGCATTACGTTTATTTATAGAATAATTACCTGTATATTCATTATAATGGTGTTAATACAATAAGGGTTGCTTTAATCTTACCGTTGCTAACAAATTCTGTATTATTATAATATTTTTGTTTACCAATTAAAACCTACCTACGTAACCTAATTACAGTTTTATATTTTTTATGAAACACATAATTAAACATCATAAAATAGCCATTTCTTCGCCACCGCCATTAATACTGGCCTGCAGTCAAATCCAGGATGTATATACCTTTATTACTGGTGACGAGACATTCCATTTCACTCCTCATCTGCATTATGATTCCTTGTCAAGGATGAATGTAGTTATGCCGCAGGAATCACTTGCCATCAGGTGAACTGAGTGCTCGTTTGTTACTCTCAATATAATAATAATAAAAAAAATTAGTATCACAAGTATCAAGACTGCTCAGCCGAGAAAGAACGCACTTGGAGACTATCAGCGTGAAATAGCAGCATAACGCTGTCGTTCGTTTGGTAAGTTTAAGGAACAGGAGATCCAATTACATGTTTCACATTCAATCTCAGCCCTCGTTTACCTCAATTTCGTAAAGAATTACGCTGTGCATATTTTACGAAATTTTATTAACTATGTATTATTTTTTATATTGTCAGGTAATAATGGGTGACCGGGCAGCAGCGGAGCGGGCTTGTAAGGATCCAAATCCTATCATAGACGGAAGGAAGGCAAACGTTAATCTCGCTATATTAGGGGCCAAACCAAGAGGGAATTTAGCACCAGGTTAGTGAGATTTTTTTTGATTAAGTCTTTCATCATTTGTATTTCTCATTTTGTCTGTAAAGAAATATATTACTTAAATACAGTCTCTGATTGTTGCGGAAGGATCTGGTCATACTTACGTTCAGCAAATATATTTAAAAGCAATTCCGCAAAAACAAATGTATACTTTAATATCTTTCAAAAGGAGCCATCGGCTTAATTTTATTCTTACTTTAATCACAGTTTGATTTTGCACCAAGGAAAAGAACTTAAAATGTAATACTGTTAATCATTCCAACGTGAAATTATTAAAATCATTACGTTTCTAGCTTTGTGGACCTACATAGATCTTTTGATCTAGCAATAAACCTTTTGAACTAATTTAAACTTCAGGCATTACGTTTATTTATAGAATAATTACCTGTATATTCATTATAATGGTGTTAATACAATAAGGGTTGCTTTAATCTTACCGTTGCTAACAAATTCTGTATTATTATAATATTTTTGTTTACCAATTAAAACCTACCTATCTCGTAAACAAAGAAAATATTGTATCTTCTATGCAAATAAAAACTTCAAAAGGTTGGAAACTGTAACTTGATTAATAACCTGTGAAATGGTTTTATAAATTTTTAGAAATTGGTTTGATGACTTTATTCATGATTCACCACCATTATTCAAAATGGAATAAAAGTTAAGAACAATAAAGATTAATTTATAACACATGTCACCAAACAATGTTTATATAAACAAACAACGTTCTATATAAGTGAATTTCCCTTGAGATCTGCATGGGAGTCAAGAACAGCTATTTGACTAAGTAAAATAGACAGAAAGTAGTTAAAACGTGTTCTTCGCGAATGGCTGCTTAAACAAACTTACATTAAAGTATTCTGCGAGAGTATAGTCCATCCATAGAGATAAGTATGTGTATAGGGTTAGTTGACGACGTGTATATATATGTTTATACACTGTACATACTTGTATATACACGTTGTCGAAGTATTCGTCGAATAAATTTCGAGTTATTCCATTGTTAAAGTCCGTAATGATTACATTGGAGTTTATTTTAAAGAGCAGCGGTAAAAGCTAACGCAATGCTGAAGTGGAGTATCCATGCACGCGACCCTAGTCGGTACTCTTTTCAAGTATATGTAGAATTTAGAATGCGACTAGTAGATGTCAAGGGCTACAGGAGCCACTTATCACCAGGTGAACTGTGTGCTCGTTTATTATACTTCTAACATTAATAATGCCAAAATGAAAGTTCGCCTCAATTCCCAAAACCTATTCGGTCCAAATATTTAGAACAATCGGCAAATTCTATGTCATGAAATTTGAATGTTACGTTCTTTACATACTGAGCTATCTGGTTACGATCCAACGTGCTAGAGATAGTACAAGTAACAACGTTCACGATTTGGCCTACATTCAGATATTTGAAAGAGAAGCTTTGACCGCAAGCGCAAAATACGGGGCAGTGTGATGCGTCTTTTTTTAACCGCTTGAAAACTATCAAATCGTAATTGATAGGTATCCTTTAAACCTATAGGGATAACGAGTCTTTGAAAAGATTTTACTAGCATAAGCATCTTTTATCTAAAAATACCAGCTCGGTAAATGACGCAAATGTATGCATAAATAGCGATACTTTTCTTACTCATCGCGTACCTTACACAAACGAACAAAAAAATGTTGCCAACATTGTGCACGAGAGGAACGGGTGGCCTTTATGTTTTTTTTTTCAATGCCTGCAGCCGCATAGAAACATTTGGAGTAACAACGCTTTATTTAAAATATATCGAAGCTCGTTGTTGATTACCTTTTTTTTTTCTGTAGTATAAACGGCTTGATAGCGGCCACATCTGATCATGAACAGTTTACGTAAACACCGTGCGATCGTGGGTTATATAAGTCACTGTTTAATTGGTAAAGTTTTCGTGCCATTTTGTATTTGTTTGCCAACTGGAAAGTTTGATCTAGTCCATTTATGTTTGAATTTTAACTTTTTTTTTTTTATACTAATAAGTTCATCAGAAAAAAGCTTTTACACTTACAAAAACTTTTCTCTTGACACCCTACAATAACCATTTTCGTTTTCTTTTTTACTTTTAAATAATTGACATTGATAGTTTTTTTTTGCAAACACTGCCGACTTTGGCCTTTTTATAATTATATATTTACATTATTTTTTTTTAATAATTAAAAAAAGCATGTAGCAATCTTTTATGTCCAACATGTTATATTTTAAATAGTCTTTAATATTACAACATTCTGTAACATAGAAACGTACCTCTTGTATATATTTTTATTTTTAAAATGAATTTTGAATGATGCTGTCTCCCGCTATACCGCACATGACCTTATCGAATCCAAATATAAAATTATTATTTTCGAGTCTAGAATTCTTGAAGTAGTTCCATGTTGCTAACACGGCATCTTACCGCGCTAACATTGGATATACTATATGTAAGCGTCAGGATATCATTATAGTACATATTCTATACACATAATAATAATGAAATCAGCTCAGCATTGAACATCAGCCTATAGTGGTCCACTGTTAGTGATAAGCCTCTCCAATTGCATTCTACTAAGCATGTTCTTGAGCTACTGCCAACCACTTCCGAAGATCGTTACTATACCTAATCTGAGGGTGCCCTACACAACGCATACGCATGGATGGACGTGGACAACGACCCCGTAGAATAGTGGACGACAATATTGGCTTCTGTCTCGATGTCCGGCTGAGAAAAAACATTATACAACATAAATTGTAGGTTTTCTTTTATCAAATCCTGTTAATGTTATTGTTTTAGAGCCCTAAATATCCACACCACCGTACAGAACTCTCACCTCTAAAACGATGTGACGTCTATGCGATAAGTAAGGAGGAAGGTTCGAATGAAGGATCATCACAGTAGAGGACAATAAAAAAAGAAATAAAATAAAAATTGGTTATTCAGTATCCACCTCAAACGCTCAATGATGGTGGTCGATTCCGATCGCGGAGATATCTTCTGGATATAGCTAGATAATATCAACCGCGCAGAATATTTTATAGTGCCGTAAGAATTCGCACAAACACAGAGGCACTCTCATGGTCTCTTAGCCTATACCTATTTAATGCATGAACATTTAACATTTATGGTAGCTGTTATAATAGTTGTAATTGCATAGAAATTATAAAATCAAATAATGTCCGATATCTAGGATGATGATTCTAGATAATTCTTGTATTAGGCTATCACATATTCAACAAATTACCACCTGAGTAAGAAAATTATTCTGGATATTTAAAAAGCTGAGACATGTAGCCGATAACACTGTACTGATGTGGTTTACAAAACTATATGTCAATCAGTGATTCATTACTGTGTCTCTGGCTGGGAAGAAGCTTAAATTTTATAACTATGTCATCTATTATTGAAAGTAAACTTGATCTATTCAATATGGTTGAAATTAGATACATTTAGGTGACCAAGTTAGTGGTTTGTAAATACTGAACGATCTTGAACGATAGACGGAAAATTTTATTAAAGCGATGGTGTCACTACATATCAAAAGGGGCAGTAACTTTATTTAAGTATATCTTTATTGCGTTGAGGGTGACAATAAAAACACCTAGTTCACCTGATGGTAAGTGATAATTTACCATGGGAAGTGTACTGAGGAGTAGTTCGGATTAATTCCAGCCGCTGAGTTTAAACACGGCACCATTCAAAATTTCATCTTCATCATCTCGATGGTTGCCTAAGCGCTCGGCCTTTCAACCCGGTGAAACTGTAAAAGCCCACGAGCGTCAGCCATAATAAACGAGAAACGGCAAACAAATCGACTAGTTGCTCTTATTTTAATTTTTTAAAAATACTTCAACACAAATATCCACGAGTTATCCAGCATTGAACATCAGCCTATAGTGGTCCACTGTTAGTGATAAGCCTCTCCAATTGCATTCTACTAAGCATGTTCTTGAGCTACTGCCAACCACTTCCGAAGATCGTTACTATACCTAATCTGAGGGTGCCCTACACAACGCATACGCATGGATGGACGTGGACAACGACCCCGTAGAATAGTGGACGACAATATTGGCTTCTGTCTCGATGTCCGGCTGAGAAAAAACATTATACAACATAAATTGTAGGTTTTCTTTTATCAAATCCTGTTAATGTTATTGTTTTAGAGCCCTAAATATCCACACCACCGTACAGAACTCTCACCTCTAAAACGATGTGACGTCTATGCGATAAGTAAGGAGGAAGGTTCGAATGAAGGATCATCACAGTAGAGGACAATAAAAAAAGAAATAAAATAAAAATTGGTTATTCAGTATCCACCTCAAACGCTCAATGATGGTGGTCGATTCCGATCGCGGAGATATCTTCTGGATATAGCTAGATAATATCAACCGCGCAGAATATTTTATAGTGCCGTAAGAATTCGCACAAACACAGAGGCACTCTCATGGTCTCTTAGCCTATACCTATTTAATGCATGAACATTTAACATTTATGGTAGCTGTTATAATAGTTGTAATTGCATAGAAATTATAAAATCAAATAATGTCCGATATCTAGGATGATGATTCTAGATAATTCTTGTATTAGGCTATCACATATTCAACAAATTACCACCTGAGTAAGAAAATTATTCTGGATATTTAAAAAGCTGAGACATGTAGCCGATAACACTGTACTGATGTGGTTTACAAAACTATATGTCAATCAGTGATTCATTACTGTGTCTCTGGCTGGGAAGAAGCTTAAATTTTATAACTATGTCATCTATTATTGAAAGTAAACTTGATCTATTCAATATGGTTGAAATTAGATACATTTAGGTGACCAAGTTAGTGGTTTGTAAATACTGAACGATCTTGAACGATAGACGGAAAATTTTATTAAAGCGATGGTGTCACTACATATCAAAAGGGGCAGTAACTTTATTTAAGTATATCTTTATTGCGTTGAGGGTGACAATAAAAACACCTAGTTCACCTGATGGTAAGTGATAATTTACCATGGGAAGTGTACTGAGGAGTAGTTCGGATTAATTCCAGCCGCTGAGTTTAAACACGGCACCATTCAAAATTTCATCTTCATCATCTCGATGGTTGCCTAAGCGCTCGGCCTTTCAACCCGGTGAAACTGTAAAAGCCCACGAGCGTCAGCCATAATAAAAAGAGACCAATGATCTTAAACAATAATCCCTTTTTAGGGAAAAATGTGGCTTAACATAATATAACAATTTTTAACACAACATGATATACACAAATGTAATATGATTTCGTCTGGTAATAAACAAAACATATCGTCTTGGTTGAAATCGTCCCGGGGGACATCAACGTCTATTGTTATTATATTTTATAATAAGTGACGTAAATAAATAATATCTGTGTACAATAAATTACGTATAGAAACATTTTTATATAGCAACACTATTTGTCTTTATTTGTACATAACTATTTTTTTTTTCGGGTTGATTGCCACTGTTAGCCCGAGGGCTTTTACAGCTTCGCCGGGTAAATCAGTTAAGATATCCTAGGGCTGCCGAGAGGGAGCAGCGGTTTGGACCGTTACTCTGTTGCGCGAGAGCGACTGACTAGAGGGTGCCAGAGAGGGCATCCTTCTTAAAACCTCTGCTCGTTCAGTTGCTTCTGACGGATTATTGACGGATTATCTAAATTAATATCAATATTGTTATTAATGATCTGCAGAACTATCCTTCTTTTTTGTTCTTTGTATTTGCTTTGTAGTTGCTTCTGACGGATTATTGACGGATTATCTAAATTAATATCAATATTGTTATTAATGATCTGCAGAACTATCCTTCTTTTTGTTCTTTGTATTTGCTTTGTAGTTGCTTCTGACGGATTATTGACGGATTATCTAAATTAATATCAATATTGTTATTAATGATCTGCAGAACTATCCTTCTTTTTTGTTCTTTGTATTTGCTTTGTAGTTGCTTCTGACTAAGAATTATCTAGATTAATATCTCTATTATTATTATTGGCTATTTGTACCACCACTTCGGAATGCGTGGGCGCTGGAGAAGAAGTGGCGCAAGAAATTCGATGCGATGCTTCTATCTGTAGTGACTGGAGAGAATCGCCTGTGACATGGCGGTATCGCGAATAACCTTGTTCGTGACACCGCCGACGGCGAGGGCGGTATGTGGGTGCAATGTACATGTGTAGTGTTTTATGAAGGGCTTGGGCCCTGGTGGTCCCGTCGTCGGGGTCGTTGAGGGCTTGCCTCGGTCTTTTTCGGACGCGTGTCTCTATGATTATGATGGGATTGTAAGTGGCGTCACTTACAATCAAGGGGTTTGGGTGTTTGACGGCAGAGTCGAAATATCTACCACTGTTAAATCTAAACTTTGCTTACGATTGACAAATTGAAATAAAAATAATGCTTGAAACATATTATACGGAGAAGAACATTTATTTTGAGATCTAAACCTCAATTTGTTAAAATATATAGTATAAACCGGGTAAAGGGTGTAACGGCAGAGGAGGGAAAAGAAAGAGGACAATACAGGTCTGCCCAGCAAAGTATAGTTTTCTCTTTTCAAATCAAATCAAAAGCTTTTTTTCTTTTAACACTTTTGAATCGTAAAAATAGCTAACAGCAGCACCGCTACGGAAGGTAGCATAAACGAGAAACGGCAAACAAATCGACTAGTTGCTCTTATTTTAATTTTTTTTAAAAAATACTTCAACACAAATATCCACGAGTTATCCAGTATTGAATCCAAAGGTCAAAGTTTAAATCCAAGCATATTTGTCAAAAAATATTCTAACAAAGACTACTAAGATTTTTTTATTAATGCGTTTTTAACAATAATTTTAAATCTGTTGAATGGCAAATCGATTATTATTTGCGGAATTTTATTAAATATGCGTATGAGCGACAAGAAACATTTCTGTACCTTTTCAAGCGAAAACTAGGTGTCACAAGTTTGTTTTTGTTTTTTGTATTGATTTGTAGAATATTTTTGTAATTTTTTACGTTTAAGCAACCTTTTTTCTCCGACCAACGACTTATTTTCCATCCTATTAGTATATGTATATTGAATCTCAGTTGGACGTAGATGTCATGGGTCATCACTTACCATCGGATGAGCTGTGTGCCAGTTTGTCACCCTTAATATTACTAAACAAAATCTTCTAACTGTCGAAGGTACAAACAAAGATAACCCAACATCAACGTTGGAACACGACGATAAATAAATTTCAATTGAAATTCCATACATGCGATTCCTTTCATACAAAGTAACACGTTCGGAATTCCTTAGAGCGGTTCACTTGTTTATAAGACCATGGTGAAGAAATACTGTGTCGGAATATTATTGGTAACAATATACTAGCCTATTTGTGACGGTCTGTTCGGAGACCTAGGTTCAACTGGGGACTTTTGGACGAGCTGATGGTGAAGAGGAAAAGCTCATGGTGTTGTGGTCTGTTTTAGATATAATTAATTATTTTAGTAAGTTTAACATATTATACGGAGAAGAACATTTATTTTGAGATCTAAACCTCAATTTGTTAAAATATATAGTATAAACCGGGTAAAGGGTGTAACGGCAGAGGAGGGAAAAGAAAGAGGACAATACAGGTCTGCCCAGCAAAGTATAGTTTTCTTTTCAAATCAAATCAAAAGCTTTTTTCTTTTAACACCCCATTCCATATTGTAATTTGATAATGAACACGAAAAATATGTTAAGTGGCGCAAAATTCGATGCGATGCTTCTATCTGTAGTGACTGGAGAGAATCGCCTGTGACATGGCGGTATCGCGAATAACCTTGTTCGTGACACCGCCGACGGCGAGGGCGGTATGTGGGTGCAATGTACATGTGTAGTGTTTTATGAAGGGCTTGGGCCCTGGTGGTCCCGTCGTCGGGGTCGTTGAGGGCTTGCCTCGGTCTTTTTCGGACGCGTGTCTCTATGATTGGCGATGGGATTGTAAGTGGCGTCACTTACAATCAAGGGGTTTGGGTGTTTGACGGCAGAGTCGAAATATCTACCACTGTTAAATCTAAACTTTGCTTACGATTGACAAATTGAAATAAAAATAATGCTTGAAACATATTATACGGAGAAGAACATTTATTTTGAGATCTAAACCTCAATTTGTTAAAATATATAGTATAAACCGGGTAAAGGGTGTA
Source organism: Teinopalpus imperialis (assembly GCA_029286865.1). NCBI lineage: Eukaryota > Metazoa > Arthropoda > Insecta > Lepidoptera > Papilionidae > Teinopalpus > Teinopalpus imperialis. The sequence continues at coordinate 29,664 of JAGSMU010000257.1, read as the reverse complement.
ACGGCAGAGGAGGGAAAAGAAAGAGGACAATACAGGTCTGCCCAGCAAAGTATAGTTTTCTTTTCAAATCAAATCAAAAGCTTTTTTTCTTTTAACACTTTTGAATCGTAAAAATAGCTAACAGCAGCACCGCTACGGAAGGTAGCATAAACGAGAAACGGCAAACAAATCGACTAGTTGCTCTTATTTTAATTTTTTTTAAAAAATACTTCAACACAAATATCCACGAGTTATCCAGTATTGAATCCAAAGGTCAAAGTTTAAATCCAAGCATAATTGTCAAAAAATATTCTAACAAAGACTACTAAGATTTTTTTATTAATGCGTTTTTAACAATAATTTTAAATCTGTTGAATGGCAAATCGATTATTATTTGCGGAATTTTATTAAATATGCGTATGAGCGACAAGAAAGATTTCTGTACCTTTTCAAACGAAAACTAGGTGTCACAAGTTTGTTTTTGTTTTTTGTATTGATTTGTAGAATATTTTTGTAATTTTTTACGTTTAAGCAACCTTTTTTCTCCGACCAACGACTTATTTTCCATCCTATTAGTATATGTATATTGAATCTCAGTTGGACGTAGATGTCATGGGTCATCACTTACCATCGGATGAGCTGTGTGCCAGTTTGTCACCCTTAATATTACTAAACAAAATCTTCTAACTGTCGAAGGTACAAACAAAGATAACCCAACATCAACGTTGGAACACGACGATAAATAAATTTCAATTGAAATTCCATACATGCGATTCCTTTCATACAAAGTAACACGTTCGGAATTCCTTAGAGCGGTTCACTTGTTTATAAGACCATGGTGAAGAAATACTGTGTCGGAATATTATTGGTAACAATATACTAGCCTATTTGTGACGGTCTGTTCGGAGACCTAGGTTCAACTGGGGACTTTTGGACGAGCTGATGGTGAAGAGGAAAAGCTCATGGTGTTGTGGTCTGTTTTAGATATAATTAATTATTTTAGTAAGTTTAGCATAATTAAGTTTTACTTCACCATGGAGCATATAATAAATAAGTACTTAAAATTGCGATTATTAATTTCATTGGTGCGGGGATCGAACTCGATTTGCTCGCGTACCTTGAATTAAAAACAACGAGCGCTTAAACACTGAGCAACCACGGCTCTCGTTATATAGTGTTGCTAGCATTAAAAAAAAACATTACGTGTTACCAAACTTGCGCAGTGAGGTCGAAAACAAACAAATTTCGACATGTGATGTGACGATTATGGGCGAGGACTTTTGAATAATTACGTTCTAATTTCCTAGAAAAAGCATCTCCTTAGCTGGTTAGCCTACGCGTTTACCATGAAGATATTTATATATATAACACTAATCTACGTGTACATTAAAAATATTTTCCTGCAGGTCATGTTAAATAGGTCAGCTCGACCAGGGACCACACCCTCGCAGAATAACCGCCCAAAATAACAAACATTGCTGTATTTCGTTTTGTGAGTGTTGGAAATCGGAGACCTTTATTACTGGTGACGAAGTATTCCATTATTTTCATTCGACAGGTGAACTGTGTGCTGGTTTGTCACCCTTAATATTACTAAACAAAATCTTCTAACTGTCGAAGGTACAAACAAAGATAACCCAACATCAACGTTGGAACACGACGATAAATAAATTTCAATTGAAATTCCATACATGCGATTCCTTTCATACAAAGTAACACGTTCGGAATTCCTTAGAGCGGTTCACTTGTTTATAAGACCATGGTGAAGAAATACTGTGTCGGAATATTATTGGTAACAATATACTAGCCTATTTGTGACGGTCTGTTCGGAGACCTAGGTTCAACTGGGGACTTTTGGACGAGCTGATGGTGAAGAGGAAAAGCTCATGGTGTTGTGGTCTGTTTTAGATATAATTAATTATTTTAGTAAGTTTAGCATAATTAAGTTTTACTTCACCATGGAGCATATAATAAATAAGTACTTAAAATTGCGATTATTAATTTCATTGGTGCGGGGATCGAACTCGATTTGCTCGCGTACCTTGAATTAAAAACAACGAGCGCTTAAACACTGAGCAACCACGGCTCTCGTTATATAGTGTTGCTAGCATTAAAAAAAAACATTACGTGTTACCAAACTTGCGCAGTGAGGTCGAAAACAAACAAATTTCGACATGTGATGTGACGATTATGGGCGAGGACTTTTGAATAATTACGTTCTAATTTCCTAGAAAAGCATCTCCTTAGCTGGTTAGCCTACGCGTTTACCATGAAGATATTTATATATATAACACTAATCTACGTGTACATTAAAAATATTTTCCTGCAGGTCATGTTAAATAGGTCAGCTCGACCAGGGACCACACCCTCGCAGAATAACCGCCCAAAATAACAAACATTGCTGTATTTCGTTTTGTGAGTGTTGGAAATCGGAGACCTTTATTACTGGTGACGAAGTATTCCATTATTTTCATTCGACAGGTGAACTGTGTGCTGGTTTGTCACCCTCAATTTTATCACAAAATGTTACAGCATCATAAATATCATCATTGCGACTTTCGTTTATTTATATGTTTGTTTGTATAGGTATACAGTGAAAATTAATAATCAAGTAGAAATTAAATTTTCAGTTTAATATAGAAATTATATTTTGAGTTGTTTTTTATGGAACAGGCAAGCAGCTCACCTGCTGGTAAGTGACTACCGTCCCTCATGAACATCCGCAACACCGGAGGAGCCGCAGATGCGCTGCCGGCCTTTAAGAAAGGTTTTTCTGAGGTATCAGAAATGAGTCTACTCATTTCTGATACTCTTCATAGCTGACTCCACAGTATTGATATAATTTTAGTGGTTGCAAACGAGCTCATTTTTTACCTGATGATAAACAATGGCTGTAACCCATGAGATCGACTTCAATCCTCAACAATTGTTCTCTCGTTACTTCCAATAGGGTTGGCCTTTCAAGGCTGGCAGCGCATCGGATGCACACGGGCGGCGGTGATCTCTTACCATCGAGTGAGCTGCTTCCTCGTTTGCCATCTATTGTAAAAAACTATAGAGTATCCTGTATGTCTGGACTGGAACCAGTACTCGTATATCAGTATCAGTAATCATATGTATATAATACGCGATAGAGTCCTAACGGGAATCTTCATTTCTCGCGATAAGATTTTTTGCTTTAACAGCATTAACAGCCTTCTAACAGCACGCGGCCGCCCCATTCTTTTCTGGTCTTCGACAGAGGAAGTGTTGTTGTATCTGTTAATAGTACAATATACGAAGATACGGCTGATACCAAGTGTCTTTAATAAGACCGACGGCTCCATACCCACTTTGTGCAAGGCGATCATTGCAATCCTATTTTCTTTAACACCCCATTCCATATTGTAATTTGATAATGAACACGAAAAAATATGTTAAATGGCGCAAAATCAAAAGATGTTTTTAAAATAATATACGTGTTCCAAATTCAAAATAATTAAAAAGTTGAAAAAAACAAAAGTTTTTATGTACATATTTATACTAGTTATATATAAATAATACAATAGTTATGTATATTGGTTTTAAATAAAGTACATTTCATGACCCGCAGAGCTTCGAGTGTAAGACAGTGAGAAGAAATTGGATTTTACTCCAAGTATGAAGTAATATTATATAAATATATAAAATTTTTGTTATTATTATACTGAGGTTGACAAAAGAGAAAGCACTTCATATGGTGATCAGTGATTCGTACTGCCCATAATACGTTAATTTATCATCAATGAGGAATCATAGTGTTAGTGTTAGTGCGTTGTTACCCCGAAGAGTAAAAGGGAAGGCCCCGCCACTAGTAATAAGGGCCTCTGAATGACTACACTCACCAGACGAAACACAGCATCTTTGTGCTACTGTATTCTGTAAGAGTGTTGTACTTTCCCAATTGCGCCACCCCATTCATGCCGCAGCTAGAATTTTTTTTTCAATAGTTGTATTAGTCTAAATTAACAGAGGCTTGCGTTGTTTTTTGTGTTTACGTTTTAACTTATATGGCAACTATCTTTGTGATCAATTTGCCAATGTTAAGTTGCATTGTTTAATGGCTAGTAATAATGACGGCTACATATATCGCAGTCTTGGGTTCGAGTTTCAGTCGTCGAGGAACAATAAATGTCTATTACATATTAGTGGTGACAAACGAGCACACAAAGTTACCTAAAAAACTGATGTCTTATGCACTTCGGATTGCCAAATATAAGAAGCATTAATAACAAAACATATATACATAAAATCGCTTACAAATATATATATATATATATATATATATATATATATATATATGTATATATATATATATATATATATATATATATATATATATATATATATATACATATATATATATACATATATATATACATATATATATATATGTATATATATATATACATATATATATACATATATATATATATATATGTATATACACAAAAATATAACAAGACCCATCTAGTTAATGATCAATATCCTCAGGTGTTGCGGATACATGGATACGATGGATCAATTACCATTAGATGCCCAGCTTGCTGTATAAAAAATAAAAGTGACACTCGTAATATCGTATAAAGTAATAGCCGTAACCGCAAATGTTTAAACTTATTCATTATTGTAGTGAATTCCACAACAACGTAGACCAAATTCCAAGCAAGATTGTTCAAATGTTATCCGCAATGTCGACCGCAGAAATGAACATTTATAATACGATTTAGTTTTAAAACTTTGACCACAAATTCCCGCCATGTTGATTAATAAAGTATATTTTGTCATGTATACATATGGTAACACAAGCGTAATAACTGTTTTATATGTTGTTATGAACACTATTTGTGAATCACAAATAGTTGGTTTTCGGATTGTGTAGTGCTTCTGAAAATTCATCCAACCTTATTGAATGTGCATTACATCGGAATACGACGATTGTTACTGTTCGGTTACTTGTAGTGTCAGTTACCGGCAACGAAGAATTCCATCTGAATCCTTAGGGGTGAAAGCAGTATACTTCTTGAATCTTTGTTGTGGATGAATGTAGATGTTTATAGGTCGCTTTTATCACTCACCTATCCAATTAGGATTATCCCAAGTCTTCCACTGCCATCAGGTTAACGAATCCAGAAGTCTCGCATCTGCATTTCCATATCCACCAGAAATACTGATGGGTTACCATAAATATAGATGGCTAAGATATACTTGAATATGTTAGCCATATTTGAGGTTATTCTGCCATCTGCCAGAAAAATAGAATCGTGTTTTTCAGATGGATCATAAAAATCACTTGTAACCGATAGAGTTATATATGAAAATTATCACGATTAACAAGTAATGGACAGATGAAATTTAGTTGAATTCTGAATAATGTTTATTAACATTTCAAAAGGTGTATAAACAAATATTCAAATCGTTACTCCGCGTCATTGGAGTTCTATTTTGTTAGGAAAGTAAGAATACCGCACGGGTTAAGTTAGCCTAAGGAAAGCTACTTAATAGAACTTAACTCGTTCAGTATTCCTTTTCATTGTTTCTTTTTCTTTGGTTCACCTGATGGTAAGTGTTTCCTGCGGCCCATGACATCTACTTTCATCCTTGACAAAGAGAAAGCACTTCATATGGTGATCAGTGATTCGTACTGCCCATAATACGTTAATTTATCATCAATGAGGAATCATAGTGTTAGTGTTAGTGCGTTGTTACCCCGAAGAGTAAAAGGGAAGGCCCCGCCACTAGTAATAAGGGCCTCTGAATGACTACACTCACCAGACGAAACACAGCATCTTTGTGCTACTGTATTCTGTAAGAGTGTTGTACTTTCCCAATTGCGCCACCCCATTCATGCCGCAGCTAGAATTTTTTTTTCAATAGTTGTATTAGTCTAAATTAACAGAGGCTTGCGTTGTTTTTTGTGTTTACGTTTTAACTTATATGGCAACTATCTTTGTGATCAATTTGCCAATGTTAAGTTGCATTGTTTAATGGCTAGTAATAATGACGGCTACATATATCGCAGTCTTGGGTTCGAGTTTCAGTCGTCGAGGAACAATAAATGTCTATTACATATTAGTGGTGACAAACGAGCACACAAAGTTACCTAAAAAACTGATGTCTTATGCACTTCGGATTGCCAAATATAAGAAGCATTAATAACAAAACATATATACATAAAATCGCTTACAAATATATATATATATGTATATACACAAAAATATAACAAGACCCATCTAGTTAATGATCAATATCCTCAGGTGTTGCGGATACATGGATACGATGGATCAATTACCATTAGATGCCCAGCTTGCTGTATAAAAAATAAAAGTGACACTCGTAATATCGTATAAAGTAATAGCCCTAACCGCAAATGTTTAAACTTATTCATTATTGTAGTGAATTCCACAACAACGTAGACCAAATTCCAAGCAAGATTGTTCAAATGTTATCCGCAATGTCGACCGCAGAAATGAACATTTATAATACGATTTAGTTTTAAAACTTTGACCACAAATTCCCGCCATGTTGATTAATAAAGTATATTTTGTCATGTATACATATGGTAACACAAGCGTAATAACTGTTTTATATGTTGTTATGAACACTATTTGTGAATCACAAATAGTTGGTTTTCGGATTGTGTAGTGCTTCTGAAAATTCATCCAACCTTATTGAATGTGCATTACATCGGAATACGACGATTGTTACTGTTCGGTTACTTGTAGTGTCAGTTACCGGCAACGAAGAATTCCATCTGAATCCTTAGGGGTGAAAGCAGTATACTTCTTGAATCTTTGTTGTGGATGAATGTAGATGTTTATAGGTCGCTTTTATCACTCACCTATCCAATTAGGATTATCCCAAGTCTTCCACTGCCATCAGGTTAACGAATCCAGAAGTCTCGCATCTGCATTTCCATATCCACCAGAAATACTGATGGGTTACCATAAATATAGATGGCTAAGATATACTTGAATATGTTAGCCATATTTGAGGTTATTCTGCCATCTGCCAGAAAAATAGAATCGTGTTTTTCAGATGGATCATAAAAATCACTTGTAACCGATAGAGTTATATATGAAAATTATCACGATTAACAAGTAATGGACAGATGAAATTTAGTTGAATTCTGAATAATGTTTATTAACATTTCAAAAGGTGTATAAACAAATATTCAAATCGTTACTCCGCGTCATTGGAGTTCTATTTTGTTAGGAAAGTAAGAATACCGCACGGGTTAAGTTAGCCTAAGGAAAGCTACTTAATAGAACTTAACTCGTTCAGTATTCGTTTTCATTGTTTCTTTTTCTTTGGTTCACCTGATGGTAAGTACGCTTACGGTACGTAAAGGCAAGTCTTAGTATATATTCCTCGAACCTCAACAAGCAAGTAATATCTCTAGTAGATAGTTAATTGGTTATCCGGTTTCTCATCACGCGGATATTCAGTAAAGACATCCTTCCACGTGTCAACCCAAGTGTCTATAATTGTTTAACTGTATTCTAATACCCTATTTATAGAGAAGGACTGTTCATCGCAATGGAATTTACCCGGTCTATTATTTATTTTATGGAATGAACTCAGGGTGAAATATAAGATATTTAAAAGTGGTAGAACTACACTGCAGCATGTTTCTAGCTGCAAAATGAAAGGGTCAGCTCGACCGGGGTAGTACCACGCCATCACAGAATACCAACGTAAAATAGCAGCATAATGCTGCCGTGTTTCGTCTGGTGAGTGTAGGGATCCGGAGATCTTTATTACTGGAGACGAGGCATTTCATCTCGGTCCTCAAGGGTGGCAATGATGTATTGCCTCGTCACCAGTAATAAAGGTCTTCGGATGTCTCACACCAGACACACCAGATGAAGCACACCAGCATTATGCTGCTAATTTACGTTGGTATTATGTAAGTGGTGTTAAAAAGTAGATACAGTAAACCATTATATGATTTGTAAATACTCGTATACATTATGTATATAATATATATATACATAATTTAATAATTACCTACCAAATAAACTGCACCGCTTCCGTTTCTCTATAAGCGGTAATTAGGCAAACAGTACAGATTGTATGTTAGTAAATTTTTTCTCAAAATACTATACTAAATATAATACAAATGAAAATGCATATTTTTAATGAAGTAATATAATATTATTAAAATATATTTTGTCATGTATACATATGGTAACACAAGCGTAATAACTGTTTTATATGTTGTTATGAACACTATTTGTGAATCACAAATAGTTGGTTTTCGGATTGTGTAGTGCTTCTGAAAATTCATCCAACCTTATTGAATGTGCATTACATCGGAATACGACGATTGTTACTGTTCGGTTACTTGTAGTGTCAGTTACCGGCAACGAAGAATTCCATCTGAATCCTTAGGGGTGAAAGCAGTATACTTCTTGAATCTTTGTTGTGGATGAATGTAGATGTTTATAGGTCGCTTTTATCACTCACCTATCCAATTAGGATTATCCCAAGTCTTCCACTGCCATCAGGTTAACGAATCCAGAAGTCTCGCATCTGCATTTCCATATCCACCAGAAATACTGATGGGTTACCATAAATATAGATGGCTAAGATATACTTGAATATGTTAGCCATATTTGAGGTTATTCTGCCATCTGCCAGAAAAATAGAATCGTGTTTTTCAGATGGATCATAAAAATCACTTGTAACCGATAGAGTTATATATGAAAATTATCACGATTAACAAGTAATGGACAGATGAAATTTAGTTGAATTCTGAATAATGTTTATTAACATTTCAAAAGGTGTATAAACAAATATTCAAATCGTTACTCCGCGTCATTGGAGTTCTATTTTGTTAGGAAAGTAAGAATACCGCACGGGTTAAGTTAGCCTAAGGAAAGCTACTTAATAGAACTTAACTCGTTCAGTATTCGTTTTCATTGTTTCTTTTTCTTTGGTTCACCTGATGGTAAGTACGCTTACGGTACGTAAAGGCAAGTCTTAGTATATATTCCTCGAACCTCAACAAGCAAGTAATATCTCTAGTAGATAGTTAATTGGTTATCCGGTTTCTCATCACGCGGATATTCAGTAAAGACATCCTTCCACGTGTCAACCCAAGTGTCTATAATTGTTTAACTGTATTCTAATACCCTATTTATAGAGAAGGACTGTTCATCGCAATGGAATTTACCCGGTCTATTATTTATTTTATGGAATGAACTCAGGGGTAAAATATAAGATATTTAAAAGTGGTAGAACTACACTGCAGCATGTTTCTAGCTGCAAAATGAAAGGGTCAGCTCGACCGGGGTAGTACCACGCCATCACAGAATACCAACGTAAAATAGCAGCATAATGCTGCCGTGTTTCGTCTGGTGAGTGTAGGGATCCGGAGATCTTTATTACTGGAGACGAGGCATTTCATCTCGGTCCTCAAGGGTGGCAATGATGTATTGCCTCGTCACCAGTAATAAAGGTCTTCGGATGTCTCACACCAGACACACCAGATGAAGCACACCAGCATTATGCTGCTAATTTACGTTGGTATTATGTAAGTGGTGTTAAAAAGTAGATACAGTAAACCATTATATGATTTGTAAATACTCGTATACATTATGTATATAATATATATATACATAATTTAATAATTACCTACCAAATAAACTGCACCGCTTCCGTTTCTCTATAAGCGGTAATTAGGCAAACAGTACAGATTGTATGTTAGTAAATTTTTTCTCAAAATACTATACTAAATATAATACAAATGAAAATGCATATTTTTTAATGAAGTAATATAATATTATTAAAATATTTATTAGTCTCAGCAAAAAATAAAAAAAATATTCTATTCGAAATGGCTTGGCGACCTTTGGCTTTTATACATGCCTTCAATCTGTTTGGCCACGAATCTATGGATTAACGCACTATTTCCAAGGGAAATTTCGCCACTGCTTGCTCCAAAGATTTTTAAAAAGACTCAATGTCGCCGTGTCGCTCAGTGCAGGCCATGGCCTCTAAAACTGACCATAATGTATACGCATAAATGAAAAATTATCATATTATAAAGCGAAATGTTCGTTGAATGAAATAATTTAGTCTGTTCAATGAAACAAAGACGACCTTTACTCATGCGCGGGCGCATACGCTATGAGCTTAAACAGCGGCTTGACATTTGCGTGATACCCTGTGGCCTATTTAACCCACTATCATACTAGATATATTTTTAAAGATATTGAGAAATTCTTATATTTGATTAACGAATTCTGTTAATCACAGACCAGCTATCGAGAATCTTAAGCACCTTATTTCTAGCTCTGTTATAAAGCCAAACACACATAACTTTACAAAACAAATGGAAAAATCTTTATTTTTATTAGGTTTATACAACAGTAAGGTTTTCTACATTCCAGCCTCTTCGGAATCGGACTCACAACAGCTCGATCGGTAATAAAAATTATTGGAAATTTTTAGATCAATAGGGACATTAGAAGTACGTATGTGATAATTTTATTCTAGGTTTCCAGCTACAGTGTTAATGGGTTAGCTCGACCGGGGTAGGACCACGCCCTCACAGAATACCGTCGTGAAATAGCAGCATAACGCTGCCGCGTTTTGTCTGGTAAGTGAAGGGATCCGGAGATTTTTATTACTGGTGACGAGGCATTCCATCTCAGTCCTCAAGGGTGGCAATGATGTATTGCCTCGTCACCAGTAATAAAGGTCTTCGGATGTCTCACACCAGACACACCAGATGAAGCACACCAGCATTATGCTGCTAATTTACGTTGGTATTATGTAAGTGGTGTTAAAAAGTAGATACAGTAAACCATTATATGATTTGTAAATACTCGTATACATTATGTATATAATATATATATACATAATTTAATAATTACCTACCAAATAAACTGCACCGCTTCCGTTTCTCTATAAGCGGTAATTAGGCAAACAGTACAGATTGTATGTTAGTAAATTTTTTCTCAAAATACTATACTAAATATAATACAAATGAAAATGCATATTTTTTAATGAAGTAATATAATATTATTAAAATATTTATTAGTCTCAGCAAAAAATAAAAAAAATATTCTATTCGAAATGGCTTGGCGACCTTTGGCTTTTATACATGCCTTCAATCTGTTTGGCCACGAATCTATGGATTAACGCACTATTTCCAAGGGAAATTTCGCCACTGCTTGCTCCAAAGATTTTTAAAAAGACTCAATGTCGCCGTGTCGCTCAGTGCAGGCCATGGCCTCTAAAACTGACCATAATGTATACGCATAAATGAAAAATTATCATATTATAAAGCGAAATGTTCGTTGAATGAAATAATTTAGTCTGTTCAATGAAACAAAGACGACCTTTACTCATGCGCGGGCGCATACGCTATGAGCTTAAACAGCGGCTTGACATTTGCGTGATACCCTGTGGCCTATTTAACCCACTATCATACTAGATATATTTTTAAAGATATTGAGAAATTCTTATATTTGATTAACGAATTCTGTTAATCACAGACCAGCTATCGAGAATCTTAAGCACCTTATTTCTAGCTCTGTTATAAAGCCAAACACACATAACTTTACAAAACAAATGGAAAAATCTTTATTTTTATTAGGTTTATACAACAGTAAGGTTTTCTACATTCCAGCCTCTTCGGAATCGGACTCACAACAGCTCGATCGGTAATAAAAATTATTGGAAATTTTTAGATCAATAGGGACATTAGAAGTACGTATGTGATAATTTTATTCTAGGTTTCCAGCTACAGTGTTAATGGGTTAGCTCGACCGGGGTAGGACCACGCCCTCACAGAATACCGTCGTGAAATAGCAGCATAACGCTGCCGCGTTTTGTCTGGTAAGTGAAGGGATCCGGAGATTTTTATTACTGGTGACGAGGCATTCCATCTCAGTCCTCAAGGGTGGCAACGCATCTGCATTATAATTCCTTGTCCATTCCTTGAGCACACAGTTCACCTTATGGTAAGTGTTTCCTGCGGCCCATGACATCTACTTTCATCCTTGACAAGGAATCATAATGCAGATACGTTGTCACCATTGAGTGCTTAGATGTAATGCCTCGTCCCCAGTATTAAAGGTCTCCGGATCCCTACACTCACCAGACGAAACGAGGCAGCGTTACGCTGCTATTCCACGCCGGTATTCTGTGGGGGCATGGTCCTTCTCCGGTTGAGCTGACCCCTTCATTCTGCAGCTAGAAACAAACTGCATCGTAACTCTACAACTGTAAAAAATCTTTGCATGATAGAATATGCAACGTAGACGTCCGGCATAGCACAAAGCATCGTGGCAATGGGCTGGCCATAGAACTGAGGACCAATGGGGAAGAAAGCTTCTGGGTGGACCTATGCAAGTTTGCTGGAAGTCGATGGATGCGGGGGCTCTGGATTGTGTATTGTATTTGTGCATTTGTGGCAATCTATGTGTGAGGCCTATGCTAAGCAGTGGATTATGGATAGGCTTTGAAGATGTAATATATTTTCAAACATAAATGCATACATAAACTCAAAAACATAACCTTTGTCTAGGGCATCGGGGAAAACGCGGCATTAAAAATTGTAATCATATATAAAAGATTAGAATTGAATAGGAATCGAACTTCCTAATAGGGAAAATTTTCTAGAGAGATGTTCATTGTCTATCCCACAAAACAATATTACTACTAATAAATTAATAAGATTCGTATGACGTTAAACAGCTCGGGCAAATCAATATTTATTTTGTTGAGTTGCCTAATACGTCCTTAAGTTGACATGGGGTTGAGATGGAACAAGAGTCCCTTTGACGTTTGTTATCATGTAAAGCGAAATGTTCGTTGAATGAAATAATTTAGTCTGTTCAATGAAACAAAGACGACCTTTACTAATGCGCGGGCGCATACGCTATGAGCTTAAACAGCGGCTTGACATTTGCGTGATACCCTGTGGCCTATTTAACCCACTATCATACTAGATATATTTTTAAAGATATTGAGAAATTCTTATATTTGATTAACGAATTCTGTTAATCACAGACCAGCTATCGAGAATCTTAAGCACCTTATTTCTAGCTCTGTTATAAAGCCAAACACACATAACTTTACAAAACAAATGGAAAAATCTTTATTTTTATTAGGTTTATACAACAGTAAGGTTTTCTACATTCCAGCCTCTTCGGAATCGGACTCACAACAGCTCGATCGGTAATAAAAATTATTGGAAATTTTTAGATCAATAGGGACATTAGAAGTACGTATGTGATAATTTTATTCTAGGTTTCCAGCTACAGTGTTAATGGGTTAGCTCGACCGGGGTAGGACCACGCCCTCACAGAATACCGTCGTGAAATAGCAGCATAACGCTGCCGCGTTTTGTCTGGTAAGTGAAGGGATCCGGAGATTTTTATTACTGGTGACGAGGCATTCCATCTCAGTCCTCAAGGGTGGCAACGCATCTGCATTATAATTCCTTGTCCATTCCTTGAGCACACAGTTCACCTTATGGTAAGTGTTTCCTGCGGCCCATGACATCTACTTTCATCCTTGACAAGGAATCATAATGCAGATACGTTGTCACCATTGAGTGCTTAGATGTAATGCCTCGTCCCCAGTATTAAAGGTCTCCGGATCCCTACACTCACCAGACGAAACGAGGCAGCGTTACGCTGCTATTCCACGCCGGTATTCTGTGGGGGCATGGTCCTTCTCCGGTTGAGCTGACCCCTTCATTCTGCAGCTAGAAACAAACTGCATCGTAACTCTACAACTGTAAAAAATCTTTGCATGATAGAATATGCAACGTAGACGTCCGGCATAGCACAAAGCATCGTGGCAATGGGCTGGCCATAGAACTGAGGACCAATGGGGAAGAAAGCTTCTGGGTGGACCTATGCAAGTTTGCTGGAAGTCGATGGATGCGGGGGCTCTGGATTGTGTATTGTATTTGTGCATTTGTGGCAATCTATGTGTGAGGCCTATGCTAAGCAGTGGATTATGGATAGGCTTTGAAGATGTAATCTATTGCCAAATAAAGGAGTGTCATCAATTTCCAAAACAATAAAAAATCAGTTATTATTTCTTCTCATCATTTATGATTTCATGATTCATGAAAAAAAACTTCCTGATGTTACAATACGATATAATGTATGGTTTTTAAAGGTCTGAATTCTAGACTGTATTATTATTCACTATTTCATAACAATAATGTTCTTCTATTCCCTTTCTATGTTTTAATCCTCAGACGCTCTACCAAGCGATAGAGATACGAAGAGATACTTGAATATTTATGATACAATTAAGATGAATCTAACGACACCTCATATATTAAAGTCCACCAAGCCGTTGAGGCGTGCCAAAGAAATATATTTTCAAACATAAATGCATACATAAACTCAAAAAACATAACCTTTTGTCTAGGGCATCGGGGAAAAACGCGGCATTAAAAATTGTAATCATATATAAAAGATTAGAATTGAATAGGAATCGAACTTCCCTAATAGGGAAAATTTTCTAGAGAGATGTTCATTGTCTATCCCACAAAACAATATTACTACTAATAAATTAATAAGATTCGTATGACGTTAAACAGCTCGGGCAAATCAATATTTATTTTGTTGAGTTGCCTAATACGTCCTTAAGTTGACATGGGGGTTGAGATGGAACAAGAGTCCCTTTGACGTTTGTTATCGTAATAAAGTTACAATTTCCAAAACAATAAAAATCAGTTATTATTTCTTCTCATCATTTATGATTTCATGATTCATGAAAAAAAACTTCCTGATGTTACAATACGATATAATGTATGGTTTTTAAAGGTCTGAATTCTAGACTGTATTATTATTCACTATTTCATAACAATAATGTTCTTCTATTCCCTTTCTATGTTTTAATCCTCAGACGCTCTACCAAGCGATAGAGATACGAAGAGATACTTGAATATTTATGATACAATTAAGATGAATCTAACGACACCTCATATATTAAAGTCCACCAAGCCGTTGAGGCGTGCCAAAGAAATATATTTTCAAACATAAATGCATACATAAACTCAAAAAACATAACCTTTTGTCTAGGGCATCGGGGAAAAACGCGGCATTAAAAATTGTAATCATATATAAAAGATTAGAATTGAATAGGAATCGAACTTCCCTAATAGGGAAAATTTTCTAGAGAGATGTTCATTGTCTATC
Organism: Teinopalpus imperialis; assembly: GCA_029286865.1. Classification (NCBI taxonomy): domain Eukaryota; kingdom Metazoa; phylum Arthropoda; class Insecta; order Lepidoptera; family Papilionidae; genus Teinopalpus; species Teinopalpus imperialis. The sequence goes on along the minus strand of JAGSMU010000257.1, from coordinate 14,488 downwards.
CCACAAAACAATATTACTACTAATAAATTAATAAGATTCGTATGACGTTAAACAGCTCGGGCAAATCAATATTTATTTTGTTGAGTTGCCTAATACGTCCTTAAGTTGACATGGGGGTTGAGATGGAACAAGAGTCCCTTTGACGTTTGTTATCGTAATAAAGTTACTATTTTTAAGATAAAAGGTCTGAGTTAATATTATATTCATTTATTTTTAATGATTTACTCGTGAAGAAGATTTATTTCCCGTTATAAGGTATCATAATTTCATTTTATCAATATAAGCTAATACCTAACTTGTGTTAACGCCTCACCCCCACTGCGACGAGGAAGCATCTCGTTAGGCAGGCACGAATCATGTAGCCAGATGGTCGTGGCTGTCTATGGGTAGTCAAAGGTTGTATATCTTGGTCCAAGACTTACGAGGTATCGAGAACATATATTTTATTTGACATTGTTATTATCAGTAAGGGGGTGCACCTACCATCTAGGCACCCCAAGTCAACCTCCCCTGCTCTTGGTGCATCCTGCTGACCGACAGACGAGGCTCTGGCGACTGACAAATATCGGTATAACCATTCATCGTCAAGGTAATAGGTAATAGCTAATAGGACCACCGCTTCGGAAGACAGCTGCTAGTGAGAAGAAACGGCAAGAAACTCGACTAGTTGCCCTTCTTTCTTTGTTTTTTGTTTTAAGAATAAATTTACAAAATGTTCATAAATTGTCCAGTATTGAACCTAGAGCCCAAGCATATTTATCAGACAAATATTCTCATTACCACCCACTTCAAATACGTTTAAACTTGCTTGTGCTATGACATGGTTTACAACAATAGTTGAATGTTGGATTCAAACCTGCAACATTCAGCATTGCAGACCATACCCTAAGCCATTATTACCGCATCATTAATTTATTTCGGGATATTTGAATTTGTGTGATAAATTAGTTTAACACACAAAATTAATAATTCCTCTTTTTTACTACAACTAATCTAACATGGTTCATCTAATGGCAAATATTAATTGCTAGCTTTTAACACCATCAACCATCCTAGCCAAAAATTCTAGCTGCACATGCATCATCAACCCTGAGCTCTGATATGGAATGCTTCATTATGAGTAACTGGCTGTAGGGGTTGGCAGTCTGGTTATGATATTTTGAACTGTAAGTTAGGTGAAACCTGGCAAGTCCTCAGAGGTGATAACACTGCTTTTTCTCGATTGTTAGACATGATAATGGTGTTATTTATCATGAAATAAGGAATGACAAATGGACGCACAATATCCCGGGTAGAACATAGACAATACCTGTGGTAGAACACACACAATCCAAATATTTAGCATGAAGATATTGAATCAATATCTTCACATGGTTTGGAATGGTATTATCTATTTTGATTTTGTTTGAGTCAAAGACTTACAGCTGAGTTACATGATGCTTCTTTTCAGATCAGGAGGCATTTACAATGCGTCAGTAGAATCTCTTATTATCATTTTAAAATGGAAAGTAAGTTTCTTTAAAACCAGACTTATTTGAAAAAAAAATTACTTAATCACCTACATTCATACTGTTAATTCCTTACATATATATTACAAGTGTTAATTAAAAGTGAGATAATTATAAGTGCTGTCACTCATAAGGCTAATAAGATAAAATACCTCATAAGCAGTAATAGAGTATCTAGTTTATTTGACTAATCATACACAGCCACTAAGCAACAAATTCACATGGGTATCCAATGAAAGTCTTTTGGGTAGAGCGGTTTGCTTGTACTTTATAGTTGCATCATAACTCTACTATGCAGTTGTGATGAAGACAACATTAGATCACCCTACCTTCATCATGTTAGTTCAATAATTTTCTTAGATAATTGTCTTTAGTTTATCCAAAAGAAAAGTGTAGAACAAAGAAGAGAAGAATGAGAGGAAATCACAATACAATATCTGGTTTTGTATGTTAGTAGAATAATAGTAGTAGTATATTTTTTCTTTTTTGTGTGTTAGTATTGCTGTTGGCCTTTACAGCATTATGTAATTAGACTTGTGAGAGGGAGCCCCATTGAAGTGGGAGACAACGCCCCTCATAAGGAGGTACGAAACCTCAACTAGGATCGCTATCTAAAGGGAGGACAGGTCGATATTTATAAGCGGCCTAAAACATGCATGAAAAATAAATCATAATGTCTATGCATTCCTTAAAAAAACTCACCGTCAATTATACCCACATTCTTCGACCTAATACTCTTACTGCTATCATGTTTCCTAAGCAGTCTATGAAACCTGCTATCCACAACTGGTACTGAACACCGCATAGCTGGTACATGTTGCATATAATACAACAGAACAAAGAGCTCTTCCACTCTGTGATTAAGTTATCCCCAACGGATCAACAAATGAGCCGTTGGAGATGATGTTTGCCGCTTTGCCTCTTGTTCTATCTCCTTCAAGTTAAAAGCCAGTTAAAAAACTAAAGAAGTGGGCTTCACACATTCTACTGCTACTATGGGTAATCTCTTTACAGAGAGTATTGGAGCTTTGTCCATAAAACTTCACTGCAAATTGGCAAAGTAATATCTCATGTAGAATATCTCCTTGATGTTTTCCATCATTGTTGAGCAGGCGGTAAATTGGCATTTAAAATAGCAGTTAATAATTTAATTTGTACCAACAATAGGAATTTAAGGAAAGTTTAAATATGCCAAAAAAGTGTAAAAACACAGCAATCTGTAACTAGGCTTTATCTACAACTAATAACTCTGATTTTATATTCTTTCATAGTATAATCTCTTTGATTTAAAAAAAAAAAAAAAAAAAAAAAAAAAAATTACTTAATCACCTACATTCATACTGTTAATTCCTTACATATATATTACAAGTGTTAATTAAAAGTGAGATAATTATAAGTGCTGTCACTCATAAGGCTAATAAGATAAAATACCTCATAAGCAGTAATAGAGTATCTAGTTTATTTGACTAATCATACACAGCCACTAAGCAACAAATTCACATGGGTATCCAATGAAAGTCTTTTGGGTAGAGCGGTTTGCTTGTACTTTATAGTTGCATCATAACTCTACTATGCAGTTGTGATGAAGACAACATTAGATCACCCTACCTTCATCATGTTAGTTCAATAATTTTCTTAGATAATTGTCTTTAGTTTATCCAAAAGAAAAGTGTAGAACAAAGAAGAGAAGAATGAGAGGAAATCACAATACAATATCTGGTTTTGTATGTTAGTAGAATAATAGTAGTAGTATATTTTTTCTTTTTTGTGTGTTAGTATTGCTGTTGGCCTTTACAGCATTATGTAATTAGACTTGTGAGAGGGAGCCCCATTGAAGTGGGAGACAACGCCCCTCATAAGGAGGTACGAAACCTCAACTAGGATCGCTATCTAAAGGGAGGACAGGTCGATATTTATAAGCGGCCTAAAACATGCATGAAAAATAAATCATAATGTCTATGCATTCCTTAAAAAAACTCACCGTCAATTATACCCACATTCTTCGACCTAATACTCTTACTGCTATCATGTTTCCTAAGCAGTCTATGAAACCTGCTATCCACAACTGGTACTGAACACCGCATAGCTGGTACATGTTGCATATAATACAACAGAACAAAGAGCTCTTCCACTCTGTGATTAAGTTATCCCCAACGGATCAACAAATGAGCCGTTGGAGATGATGTTTGCCGCTTTGCCTCTTGTTCTATCTCCTTCAAGTTAAAAGCCAGTTAAAAAACTAAAGAAGTGGGCTTCACACATTCTACTGCTACTATGGGTAATCTCTTTACAGAGAGTATTGGAGCTTTGTCCATAAAACTTCACTGCAAATTGGCAAAGTAATATCTCATGTAGAATATCTCCTTGATGTTTTCCATCATTGTTGAGCAGGCGGTAAATTGGCATTTAAAATAGCAGTTAATAATTTAATTTGTACCAACAATAGGAATTTAAGGAAAGTTTAAATATGCCAAAAAAGTGTAAAAACACAGCAATCTGTAACTAGGCTTTATCTACAACTAATAACTCTGATTTTATATTCTTTCATAGTATAATCTCTTTGATTTAAAAAAAAAACTTGACCGTTAAGTTACTTACTCAAATTTAAGGCATATTTATTAATATATAGCTATTCTAAATCACTTCTTTTATTTTGATTATGATATTAGAAGCAGCTGCTTCTGACAAATATACAGATTGAGAAATTTCACTTTTTCTGAACAAATGTCATAATAAACAAGACAAACAAAGTTTCAATTATATTTTTAAAAGAGATTCATATTATTGACATAATTAAATTTACAAAACACTATATAAATAAGTTATAGTAATGTTTACGTGTCGTAGAGATGTTGGAAATACCCAGAGAATTTGCGTCGGATCCGCCTGCGCACGGGAAATTCCAAATATTACGTTTAACATATAAAAATGTTAAAGCACTTACATTTATGTCAAAGGGCGTATATTTCGTATGACATCCAGCTAATTCCTTCCAATCGTCATCATTATCTAGTAATCTGCACAATTCCTTGTTCACTTCGAATGATAAGTCATAAATATACATTTTTATAAAATAATTCGTACATTTGCAACAAAACTTTGAACAAATATTCTAATATGTTAGAAATACAAATTTAAAGCACTATATTCAAATAATTAAGATACTTGTTAAAATTTCTGACTAACTGAGCCAGGCAAACCAACTAGAACTTAATGTGAAAATAAAACTAAACTCGTCTAAACTCTTGTCTGGCAGTCTGCCACTGAAGTGAGATGTGACAGATATTGACAGATTTGCTTGATTTTTTTTTTTATTTTGGAATTTTATGACCTGGTATTTACAACCTTTAGGTCAACTCTTATTTTCCATAGCATATTCATAGACGTAATAATTATATTTCCTATTAATTTCTATTTATATTCCCGCTATTAATATTCCCGCCAACTATTCTAAGTATAAATGCTTATGCTAAGAGATGATTCACAATAATAGTCCAATAGCAGTTTGTGCTTAAATCTTAAAAAAAAATTAAATCTAACTTATTAACGCGTTTTATAGGAATTCGCCTATATCTTCGCGTTATTCAGTCCATAGTATGTCAAAATTGTTTTTTTCTTGTAGTACTTGTGTAGTCTAATCATTAGACACCGTTCTTCCGGCCACACGGCCGACAAATCAAAGCAAATTAAAAACATTATCATGATCAGGGAAACTAAACTCAATGCATTGCAAGCATCATTTTTATTAAAAAGTAATGTTAAACCTCTTCTTCTTGTCATTTTTCCAGATGCCTTCACATCTTTCCTTTTGTTATCTGTAGCTATTTCAATATTACGCACACATGCTTTTCAGTTCGATCTTATTTGCATAGCAATTGAAAAGATGCCGGCATGGTACATTTTAACAGTGCTACGCTGCGGTTTGTTTCTAGCTGCGGAATGAATGGGTCAGCTCGACCGGGGTAGGAACACGCCCTCAAAGAATACCAGCGTAAAATAACAGCATTAGTGTTTCGTATGGTGATTTTAGGATCCGGAGACCTTTATTACTGGTGACTAGGCATTCCATCTCAGTCCTCAAGGGTAACAACGCATCTGCTTTATGATTCCTCGTCAAGGATGAATGTAGTTGCTCGTTTAATGCACGTTTGTTACTCTAAACGTAATAATAAATAAATTGTACTGTGTAATGTAACTGTATATGTCATAACAGAAGTGCACATCTAAATCTGGTAACTGCGGTTCTGCGGTCTGCCAACCAGCTCGCCAGGCGTAGTAACTATGGGGTATATTTTTGCCATAGTTACTACGCCTGGGTACTATGAGTAGAGACATAAATGTGAATAAACCACCTGTAAAAATATATGTTAGAAAGCGGTGGCAAGAGGAACGCAGTATCATATTGAACTCCTTGCAAATTATATCAACAAAGTAAGCCACACGGCCGACAAATCAAAGCAAATTAAAAACATTATCATGATCAGGGAAACTAAACTCAATGCATTGCAAGCATCATTTTTATTAAAAAGTAATGTTAAACCTCTTCTTCTTGTCATTTTTCCAGATGCCTTCACATCTTTCCTTTTGTTATCTGTAGCTATTTCAATATTACGCACACATGCTTTTCAGTTCGATCTTATTTGCATAGCAATTGAAAAGATGCCGGCATGGAACATGTGGAGGTGGCAATACGGAAGTATTGGAGGCGACCGCAAATATTGACCATCCGACGGCGAGCATCTGAGCGAGGTATTGCCAGTCGCACTTCTTGCCCGAGGGGCTCGACATTCTCATTTTATCTATGAAATTAACAATTTAGGTTAATATATTGTTCATATTGATTACTTGTAGGATCTAAGCAGTGCGTTTATAAAAGACTTACTCTTCCGTTATGACCCTTCAAATTGAAAATATTTTGAAATGACACGGACGAAAAAACTTGAACTACTTGAACATTTACAGCGGCAAACAAATGTCCATTAGAGCTGAACTTCGCTTGTTTGCAATTTCGTATAGGAAACTCTCGCATCACTTCAAAATCATCGATCAGTACTACCATATAACGTAGTTTATCTGAAAATCCGACTATAGTAAAAAGACCTGAAATGTGGAAGCGGAAAACAATTAATACGAGTATATAAATTATCATAAAATAATCAGGAAAAAGATTTTTCAAAAAAAAATGTTGATATTAGGGGGAAAAGATGTCTTGTTATGAATGTCTCGTGTCTGCTTGCATTTGAACTCCTTTCTCCCGACACCGTACTAAAAAAGGGACAACAGTGATTGCCTTTGAATTAGTTCTAATGCTTAAGAACTATATCTTGCGCAGTTAAAGTCATGTGATCACGGCCATAAGTCGCTATGTTCGATATAGATCACAAAAACATAATTTATATTGCCTTTAACATTTTTTACTAATTGGTATAAACTTAATTTACTCCACTAAAAGTACAACAGTAAGGGGTTCAGTTAAGTCTGCATATATAATTATACTTTCGTTCCTTCCTCGATGTTCAGCATAATCGAATTTAAATTATTTAAACTGTAACTATGTTTATTAAATTATATTTACCACTTGGATGAAGCGACACACAGTGTATCTCTTCCTGGTACAATTTAATCATTTCAACATCTTCCGTTATGACCCTTCAAATTGAAAATATTTTGAAATGACACGGACGAAAAAACTTGAACTACTTGAACATTTACAGCGGCAAACAAATGTCCATTAGAGCTGAACTTCGCTTGTTTGCAATTTCGTATAGGAAACTCTCGCATCACTTCAAAATCATCGATCAGTACTACCATATAACGTAGTTTATCTGAAAATCCGACTATAGTAAAAAGACCTGAAATGTGGAAGCGGAAAACAATTAATACGAGTATATAAATTATCATAAAATAATCAGGAAAAAGATTTTTCAAAAAAAAATGTTGATATTAGGGGGAAAAGATGTCTTGTTATGAATGTCTCGTGTCTGCTTGCATTTGAACTCCTTTCTCCCGACACCGTACTAAAAAAGGGACAACAGTGATTGCCTTTGAATTAGTTCTAATGCTTAAGAACTATATCTTGCGCAGTTAAAGTCATGTGATCACGGCCATAAGTCGCTATGTTCGATATAGATCACAAAAACATAATTTATATTGCCTTTAACATTTTTACTAATTGGTATAAACTTAATTTACTCCACTAAAAGTACAACAGTAAGGGGTTCAGTTAAGTCTGCATATATAATTATACTTTCGTTCCTTCCTCGATGTTCAGCATAATCGAATTTAAATTATTTAAACTGTAACTATGTTTATTAAATTATATTTACCACTTGGATGAAGCGACACACAGTGTATCTCTTCCTGGTACAATTTAATCATTTCAACATCATCCGTCATGTAGTATAAAGGAAATATTTGAAAATGATTGTTTTTTTTACATTTTTATTTTAATAGCAACACCATCAGAATTACAAGTTGATTTGTCGATAAAAAGGCCATAGATTGCTAAATACACATAATTCCACTTACAGGTGGATAACTTAAAATTAAAAGAGAAGATGAACTGCGTATACAATGTTAGATAAAAATTAATAATTTAAATAGACTAAAGGATATAATCCTTAGGTGGAGTATTTTGAGTTTTAATAATTTTAGCCGTTTTAGAACGAGAAAGAGTATCTTTGTAAGATTAAATTCATATAAATCGTATTATAATAATATATCATACTAAATTGTGCCCTTCTTTATCGATTGGCACATCACTACAAGTGACAAACATCTCTAGGTTTTAATGAAAGAAATGAAAATAGAAGGTCGTGAGAAAGAATAAAGTTGTTTTCTCCATTATGGGATTTTCTTCAGTACTACTACACCTAGGCATCCTGAAAGTCTAAGGTCAGTCCATAGTATCAGTGATTCTTATATAAGTTAAGTAAAAACCACAATTCTATTGGAGTCTCACAGAGAGACCTAATAGATAGGGGAAGGACGACGCTAGAATATCAGTGGGAATTAGAGGAATGATGCTGATCTTATAGTGGAGATTAGGGATATTTTAATATTAAAGATTTTAGTAACCCGCCAGTGATTAAGGTCTGCGGATCTTACGTTTGCCACCCTTAATATTATAAAAATAAAAGATATTGATCGAGAATTTGGTTGACAGCGAAGCGATGTATGCTGAGCGCACAGGTCACCGTCCCACGCCGGTGAAGCAGGAACCGGCGGCGCGGAGCAGTACCGGCGAAGCACGTGGTCCCCTGCTCCGCTCGCCGGACTCACGGGACGCGGACGACGTGGACCCTGATATTATACCCAGTTTGTATGGTGAGTGGTCTTTGTATACAAATCATTGTTGTGATATACTAATTTGGATGCGGGATGCTTCCACAACCCGACATAATGGAATTAGTCAGTTCATACTGATGTTCATGATACGGTTCCGTCGGAATTCGGGCCTTCACCGATGACGTCAGAACGCCTCTGTTAGTACGTGAACATTTTATATGGTTTGTAATATTAAATATATATGTTAAATATTTTTTCTTTTTATGTATAACGTTTATTGTTATCTATATGAAGACTTAGTACTGAATATTAAGGAAATATGACTTCCATCTTAGGTTAATTATGGATATTTAATTAACCAGTAATTACATCATTAATTAATATGAAGAAAAAAATTATTCTAATCATGTAAACAATGTAAAGGTATAACAAAAACGACAGCACTACTAAAAAACTTTATTTGACTGATATCCATAAAGCAGCTTGGTTAAATTTTGCCATGGAGTTCTTAAAGTTCGATGTTGGCGACCGTCCGGAAAGTTTACTCAGAAAACGAGCTTCCTCAATTTTACTATTTACAAGACAACTGTCGACTAAATATGGCTAGGATTACCCGCGACTGATTCCTAAGACACCAATACCTTTATCTGATACAGTGGCCTTCAAAATCGCCTGATTTAAACCCCATTGAAATATTTTGGCATAGTGCAACGATGGTATCACCGCAATGAGAAAACAAGAGATGTCCTTGAAAATCATACAGAGAGACTAGGGGTCTATAAGGACTATTCGATGCGTGCCTAACGCAGGGTCGTTTTCCACGGGTGTGGAAGGCGGGCACGATGGTCCTCTTGAGGAAGGAGGACCATCGTGCCCGCCTTCTAGTTGGACTTCTGGTTGGACGAGGTGGCAAAGCTCTTTGAGCGCGTCATTGCTGGTCGCCTCGTCCGGCATCTGGTGGGGGTCGGTCCGGATTTGGATGATAGCCAATTCGGTTTTCGCGAGGGCAGGTCCACGATACATGCGATCATGCGAGTGAAGAGGACGGCGGAGGAAGCAGTCACCCGGGGTGAGGTCGTCTTGGCGGTGTCTCTTGACATCGCCAACGCCTTCAACACCTTGCCCTGGAGTTGCATCAGGGAGGCACTCCGGTATCACCGGGTGCCGAACTACCTCCAGCGCATCCCTGAGGACTGAGATTGAACGAACGAACTTGTAATCAGGTTACCGGAAGCCCTACACGTTACCATACGAAACACAACGTTATGCTGAACTCCCGCTAGATTACCGTGAGGATGTGTTCCTACCCCTGTATAGTCAACTCGTTCATCTTGCAATTGATTAAACGATTCAAAAATTGAACTGGAAGCTACTCGCACTTCAAACATTGAACGATTTATGGAACGAATATATCTACGAATAAACAATTTCTATCCACTCAATTTAGTTTTTTCTATATTTATCATAAATCTCAATGTTCACAAAATATGTCGTCTATGTCCGATTTTCTACCACGGCGATATTTTAGTTATTACCTGATGACACCAACTACTCTACGTTTATATTTCATAGTGCCGTAAGAATTTGCACGATAGAGGCGGCACCCAAGCGTCTTCCCTTTCCTATTTATATATAATGCATGCACAATAAACCTTAGGAAGCTTCAGATGCAGTGCCAAGAGAAAACCAACAATTTGTGACGTTATTGTTCCACGGCTGGGATCGCACCCAGGACCTGAAACGTAGGAGCCAGGTACTGGTTCCCTAACGACACCATACTGTCGTCAAAGGAAATCCTGAATCAACGTGTGCGCTAGGGTTGCGTGGTGAGATATCTTAGTCATATTAAATTATCTAAATCTCGATTCCTATTATTTGAGGGTGCAAGCTACGACAAACTGTTGTGAGCACAGTTCCAAACATTTTTTTTATTATTTTAATAAAAGAATATTAGTAATGTAACATTTCTAATATTCCGGTTAACCACTCCAACTAAGCTGAAAATGCTTGTGCTAGTATATGGTTCAGGACAATGGTCGAATGGTGGATTCGAACCTGCGACCTTAAGTTTCGCAGACCGTATCCTAAACTATTAGGCTATTGACGCTTCATTGAACCGTTAAATATACATTTAGAGCCGTGGTAGCTCAGTGTATGCTCTCGCGTATTCAATTCATGTTACGCGAACAAACAGAGTCCGATACCCGGTGCCAGCACCAATTAAATTGTTAATTCCTGTGTGAAGTAAAACATCGCATCAACTAACCTGCATGACAATAAAATATACAAAAAAAATATATTTCGTAGACATGCGAAGTCCGCGACGTCGGCTACATAGCGGACGAAGTATACGTCGTAGCTACGTAGCGGACTACGCTCCAACTCTTAGGAACCTCATCCCTCACTCTATCGTGGCTCATGGTGCAGCAGTGGGATTAATGTATATAGACTGTCACTAATATATTTATGTATATATACATAAATATATATATATATGTGTTTATATATATATATACATAAATATATATATATCAATATATGTATATATATATATGTGTTTATATATATATATACATATATATATATATACATAAATATATATATATACATATATATATATATGTGTTTATATATATATATATATATGTGTTTATATATATATATATTTGTATATATTTATACATCAATATATATATATATGTATATATATACATATATATATATATGTGTTTATATATATATATGTGTTTATATATATATATGTGTTTATATATATATATGTGTTTATATATATATATGTGTTTATATATATATATGTGTTTATATATATATATGTGTTTATATATATATATGTGTTTATATATATATATACATAAATATATATATATATTTGTATATATTTATACATCAATATATATATATATATACATATATATATATATGTGTTTATATATATATATACATAAATATATATATATCAATATATGTATATATATATATGTGTTTATATATATATATTTGTATATATTTATACATCAATATATATATATATGTATATATATATATACATAAATATATATATATACATAAATATATATATATACATAAATATATATATATACATAAATATATATATATATATATATACATAAATATATATATATCAATATATGTATATATATATATACATAAATATATATATATCAATATATGTATATATATATATACATATATATATATACATAAATATATATATATACATAAATATATATATATATGTGTTTATATATATATATTTGTATATATTTATACATCAATATATATATATATGTATATATATATATATATGTATATATATATATACATATATATATATATATATACATAAATATATATATATACATAAATATATATATATATGTGTTTATATATATATATATGTGTTTATATATATATATGTGTTTATATATATATATGTATATATATATATACATATATATATATACATATATATATATATACATAAATATATATATATATTTGTATATATTTATACATCAATATATATATATATATTTGTATATATTTATACATCAATATATATATATATATACATATATATATATATATTTGTATATATTTATACATCAATATATATATATATGTATATATATATATATGTATATATATATATGTGTTTATATATATATATACATATATATATATATGTATATATATATATATGTATATATATATATACATATATATATATATATATATATATATGTGTTTATATATATATATATATATATATATATATATATATATATATATACATAAATATATATATATATGTATATATATATTGTGAGGGTTCACGTTGGATGAATTAGCATAATGCTGTTTGGTGTAGTGAGTGTAACATGACTTTCCAAATGTCTTTAGGGGTATGCTATATCTGTATATCTACATCTGTATGGTATATCTTTAATCTTTGTTTAGGATATACATATCACACCACAGAGATTTTAATAGATGAGCAGGAGATATTTTAAAGTATTTACCCAAAACACCAAAGCTTTTTCTTATTCAATGTAAGACATGCGATAAGACTGATTTGGATACATAGTTTGGTTCAATGAAAATGCCTATTTTACATAAACACATCTAGACACTAAAACCAAACTAAAAATTAGTGTGTTACAAATATTGCATCGGCTAGGTACTCTGACCACATAAATGTAAATATTTCTTTCTTTTGTTAAATTTACCTATATATTTCTATCGTTGCCATTTTAAAATTACACAAATTTGATACACCCAAAGCAAGAATCATTATAAATAAAAAAAACCCTTAAAATTAATTTCACAGCTACAACCGTCCAACTTTTTGATACTTACGTTATTTCACAACACCTTTTTTTATCTGTACATGAGAAAAACCATATAACTGCCAAATGGTATGTACAAGATTGTTCTAAATAATTACTTTAACCCCAAAACTATTCATATATAAATTATATACACATAATGTATACCTAGACACCGATCTTAAATATCGCCCTTGCGTCAAGACACGCTTTATTAGGGGATTTGTTAATTATGCAACTTATAACCGCGACAAGGGTACAAGGTTCAACAATAAACAACAATAAACAGCAATCATCAATGAAATAAGGCAACATTTTTCTCTACTAATAATAACAATAATAAGCTTGCCTTTATAAGTGTACTCCGGAAGCCGTGCTCGAAAATAACCGCGCTAGGCTCTACTGGGACCTGGGCGAATAAGCCTCATTTCTTGCTGATGAATCGGGCACAGCAGAAAGGAGTTGAGGTTATTTTTGGTCGACATCACCATCCTGTATACCGAGAACCTCGTGACAGCCGAAACAGATAAAAAGACAAAATATCTGGACCTGGCACACCAGATGACCAACATGTGAGGTGATACAAAGACTAAAAATATCCTTGAATGGGTTAACTAACCCAATCAGCCTCCACGAAGTTCCGCTCGGAGCTCAAATGCTCTATACCACCCATATCCTAACCAGTTACTTTTCCTTTCTCCCTAACCCTCATCCATCCAGTCTACCCCAGTCTCGAGGGTCTCCCGTCTAGTTGATCTCCATACATATATTTTATTGCATAGTGTATAGATGTTACTATTATATTTTCATTTTATTTTATTTATTTCATTCACCAACCTAGGGATCTCCATATAAATATATATAAATATCCCCAACATAACAATAAAGTCATTATTATCTCACCTCAAAAGACATATAATAAGGCTTATTGTTAATACATTATAAATAAGGTTAAGTGATATTTTACTTTTGTGGGAGACGGGAGTAACAACAAGATTATCACCTGTACTAAAGATCACCAATATAAATACATAACTAAATGCCCGTATATGGTTTTTCCTAGGAGAAAACATCAGACCCGCTTACCTACAACTAGCGCTTCTATACACAACTGACATCTACAAACTTCATATGATATTGTGTTGCAAACGTTCGGAAGCAAAGCCTGCTCGCCCGCAACGCAAAATCACAATCAATTCGTACGGATCAAGAGAGCACATTTTCATCAAAACCTATATCACAATAAAAAGAATTTGGCATGTCATTGACATATTAATATAACATTTTCGTTGTAATTAATATGAACCTGAATTATTGGTGATA
>JAGSMU010000256.1:0-45987 GCA_029286865.1 Teinopalpus imperialis | reverse complement strand
TGCTTTGTAAATGGCTTATTGTTAATACATTATAAATAAGGTTAAGTGATATTTTACTTTTGTGGGAGACGGGAGTAACAACAAGATTATCACCTGTACTAAAGATCACCAATATAAATACATAACTAAATGCCCGTATATGGTTTTTCCTAGGAGAAAACATCAGACCCGCTTACCTACAACTAGCGCTTCTATACACAACTGACATCTACAAACTTCATATGATATTGTGTTGCAAACGTTCGGAAGCAAAGCCTGCTCGCCCGCAACGCAAAATCACAATCAATTCGTACGGATCAAGAGAGCACATTTTCATCAAAACCTATATCACAATAAAAAGAATTTGGCATGTCATTGACATATTAATATAACATTTTCGTTGTAATTAATATGAACCTGAATTATTGGTGATATACTTTGTAAATGTTTATTTTAGACTGGCCCTCCGCGGCCGAACATAGTCGGCAGTGGAGCCGCGAAGACAAGATCCCTACCAGGGGGCTGGGGTTGGCAGGTGCTTTCCTGGCCCCATGGCCTCTGGGGGGCGGACTCGGGGGTCGACACCTGAGAAGAGGCCGAGATGGAAGGCGCGTCGTGTTCCAGCGCGTCTTGCAGGAAGAAGGGTGGAGAGGGGATGTCCTCCCCAGGGAGGGGCTAAGCTTGCCGGTAGCACGAAACGGGTCGCGGAGGTGTGCAGCGTTCCCGTAACCCGCCATACGCGACGAAGGTGGAACACCATGAGGTTTTAGTCGGTACGAGTCCGACATAGCCCACCCTTGCCCCCACGAAGTGGGTATGCAATGGTATTTCCCAGCAGGTTGGGTTGGGGTGCGCGTCAAGAGAGCCTCCTCCCGAGGTGCCTGAGTCGTTGAATTTCCCTTTTAGTACTGTATCCCGGGGAAAGGCAACGCCGGGACGATGCACCCTGGGCACTGGTGATGATACGTTGTTGCCAGTGAATGTTCGGCAAGGGGGATAAGCTGCTCTGCGTGTCCCTCTGATAAGCCCGGAGGGCACTGCGGTGCTTGGGGGGTTACATTTCTCTTGATTTCCGTCCGGAGAGCAGCCGAACAATAGTGCGCATTAGGTACTGGTGACGATACGTCGTCCTCGAGGTGCCCAATGCGCGATGAAAAATTACATTTCTCCTTGATCAAAGTATCCAGAGAGCAACAAAATGAAGTGCATTGGAACTGGTGGCGGCCATTGTTTGGCGAGGTGCCTAATGCGCTCTACAGATGTGGGGAACGGGCTCGGTGTGCGTTTTACACCACCCGGGCACTCAACAAATCGGCGTTATGGGAGGTTGTATTTCTCCTTGATTTTCTGAATCCGGGAAGAGCAACAAATGATAATTAATTATTGGGAACTGGCAGCGATATATCGTTTTCCAGTGCCTATGCTCATAGTGGAGGACGGGCTCGGTGTGCGTTTTACTGCCGCCGGGCACTCAGCAAATCGAAGCGTTGTGGGAGGTTGCATTTCTCCTTGATCAAAGTATCGGGGAAGGCGACAAAATGAGGGTACTCATTGGGAACTGGTGACGATACGTATTATGCCAGTGCCCAATGTGCGGAGTGGAAGTTACATTTCTCCTTGATTTCTGTATCCGGGGAAGGCAACAAAAAGGGTGTGCATTGGGACTTGAGGTGGCGCGATACGTCGCTCTCAGTTACTTAATGCGCGAGTGAGTTGCATTTCTCCTTGATAAAGTATCGAGGAAAGGCGGCTAAAGTGAGTGTGCATTGGGAACTGGTGGCGATACGTCGTTCTCAGTGCCAATTGCGCAGGTGGAGGTTGCATTTCTCCTTGATCCCAAAGTATCCGGGAAGGCAACAAATGATAGTAGGTATTGGGGAACTGGTGACGATATATGCGTTTCCAGTGCCTGTCACTCATAAAGGGAGGACAGACTCGAAGTGTACTCACACTGCCACCAGGCATTCAACCGTCAAAACTGGGGAGTTACGTCCGGCTTTCCCAGCGCGCCGTAACCGTTGTACTATTCAAGGACCCCAGCATTGAGCGATTATGGGGGTACGTCGAGTACACAGGCAAGGGAGGGCTTACCTTAACCAGCCGGCGCAGGGTAACCTCTATAAAATCAGACAGCAGAAGTCTTGAAAACCCTGTGGAACAGGCGGCCGCCGTAGCACATCTCTGGAATGAGGCATCACCCGGAACCGACATTTTATTTTCGTCCTAACTCGTGGGAATAATTATGGAATTACAAAGAAACCAAAGGAGACTCAGCGAAAAGCGCTGATCTGTAATAACGATCGACAGTCCCTCAACATCTAGGACCAGAGCCAGGAAGGAAGATCGGTGTCTGCGGGACCAGTAGCCCGGCACGGGAGACAGGCGTGAAAGCGCTTTGCGCGTCAAGTACACTAATGAGTTTGGGCGGTGAGAGTGACGGCGGAAGATCCGACCACCTCGCTCAGTCCCGCAACCTCAGAGGTGTCCACAAAGGACCGGCGGAAGAGGAGAGCCAAACCTACGACTGTCGTGGCTGAAAACAAATTTGGGCAGTCGCAGTCTCAGGCACGGACACGGACGTGGTCGCTGACGAGGAGGATATCCTGGGGGATCCGACGGTGGCCCCAAGAAACCTGACGTGGCTGGCCTTCCAAAACCCGCGAATCTGGAGCGGAGATGGAAGCCAAGTCTACCACGGACCTAGTTACTAAATCGGTCGTCACTTGTTGGCAGTGGACAAGGTTGCCGACAAATCAGGCAACCTCAAGGGCTCATTCGTACACAGCTTGCGAATGGCGACCCGGTTGTGGGAAGCAGCCACGTCAGAACTGAAGGGTGGCCCAGCCCCAACGTCGAGAGGCTCCGAGCGGGAGACGCTGAGCTTCGCTCACGCAATTGGCCGAGCTCTCGACTCCGGAGTGGGAAGACTTTCGGAGGCTCGGCGCTCTCGGATAGAGGAACCTCAGGCAGCCATGCACTCCTCCTCCAGCGGGCCCCCTAACTCCGGGACTAAGAACTGGAGGGAAGGGCTGATGGGCCTTGGGGCGCTCGTAGAGGCAAGATTACAGCATCGAGGCAAAGATCTTTCGGAGAGCAGCAGCCTCCCACTTAGAATTCTGCAGCCCAGGGAAACCTTCCGCGAGTGTGGTGCAGTCGCTGCCATTAAATCCGCAGCCGGTGCGGGAGGCACCGTCGCACTCGCGGAGATCCACGAAGAAGGGGAAGAAGCCTCCCACCCCTCCAGTGGCCGAGTTGCCTCGGTGGCGACTCCGACGACACGGCCACTATTGGTGACAGAAGTGCCTGCAAGCACGTCATGGGCTGGAGTAGCCAAAGGCAAAAGCCCAGGCCCAGCAGCCAGCGGCATGGCTGGGGGCAAATCTAAGGGTCTAGGCCCAAACGCATCCCGTCCTCGGCTGCCGTGACGGTTACGCTGCCGGCTCCTCCGTGGTATGCGAAGTAATGGGTGGCCAGAGTCGAAGATCAGAGCCCCAGCGGATATCAGCATCGAGACTGTTCGCCAAAACGAGCTGTGACGGTGGTCTTCTGTTGGAGATCCAGCGGTCCCGAAGTCTGGATTCAGGCGGACGGTCTCGCGAACTGCATCACGTGGTCACTTTCCGAGATGGATGTCCGAATTAGCCGCCCAGTTAGAAGTCGGACATTCCGTAGAGACCTCGACGATGCCATCAGCCCGGAAGCGAGGTCGCAGCTTGTGATGGCTGCCAGAGCTGGAGGGTGTTCGGTGGACGACGTTGGGTCGGAGGTGCAGAACACCCGTACGATTGGGCACGTGCTGGGTAAGGTGCCCCGCGGCAGCCTGTGCACAAGCTGGTGACCGCCGGACGCGTATGCGTGGGCTGGGGATCTGCTCGGGTAGAGCTGTTGGAACCAGGCCCATGCACTGCTTCCGGTGCCTGGAGAAAGGGACACGTGGGCGGTAGGTGTCCTAACCAGGTGAACCGGGCTGCCTTTACTACCTTGTGCGGAGACCGGGCACAGGGCTAAGGAGTGCAAGAGCAACTGCACTCAAATGTCCACTGTGCTCGGACCGCAGAGCTGCCACTGTATCGTCTGGGTAAGGAGACACTTCCCAGAAAGAGGTAGGAAGGACAAGGAGGAGTCCTCCTGCCTCCACAAGCGTGGCAGTCCCCGGCGGCACCAGCCGCGGCTGAAGCTTGCAAGCTCGGGCATGCCGATCTCGCAGGCCTCTTCACACCTCAAGGTCCTTAGGTAACCTGAACCCTGCCACCAATGCTCAGCGACATGCCAGACATTGCGGGTGGGGATTTAACTCTGGCAGTGATGGCGGAGCCCTATGCCGTGCCGGACCGCCCTCGCTGGTTCGGTGATGAGCTGGGTTCCAGTAGCGTCCTGGGGGTGGAGAGGGGTGTCCCACCCTGTTCCCCTATTGGGAAGGGTCAGGGCTTCGTTGCAGTGCAATGGGGCACCCTGGCCATGGATTGGCTCTTCCACGTCTCTCCCGCGAGGTCACTCGCCGACTACGAAGTTGTACCTGGACGAGTTGGCACTCTGCGTTTGCATGTGCCTCCCTCGTCCGTCGATTGTCACCAGGAGACTTCAGCGCCCACTCCGGGGCGTGGGGAATCCAGCGACAGTCGAAGGAGAGACGTGATGGAATGGGCGGCTGGATTGGACCTCCGATTGGCAAATCGGGGGGTCCGTAAGCGCGTGCGTGCGGTGGCAGGGGAGTCGGTCGTGGATCTTACATGACGACTCCGCTGCATTCACGCATGTTGTCCCGGGTTGGCAGGTTGCAGGGGAGAGTGGGTCACATTATCCGACCACGCCACATTATTTTCGATCTTACAATCCGCCGTCCGACTATGCCTCCAGCCGCGCCGAGAAGGCAGTCACGCGCGACGTTGGTGTCTCAAGCAGCTGAACCGAGAGACTTGCTCAGGGGCCGCCGCCAACGTTAATATGGCCAGAAAACGCCGAAGAGGTTCCGTCCGATCCGGAAGTGGAAGCGAACTGGTTCCGGGACACGATGACACTTGTCGCTGACGCGTAAATTACTGAACCGGTCGCCTCAAGCGCGGGCGGTGTACTGGTGGTCGGCAGAGATCGCCCGGAGCTGCAGGCGATCTGCTTGCGGAGCCGCCGCCGTACACCAGGAGCCCAGAGGCGAGCGAGCTCGAAGTGAGGAGATAGCCAGACTCTACGAGGTGTATCGAGCAGCCACGAAGGCGTTGCGGGCAGCTATCTGCAACGCCGGAGTCTCAGTCCTGGAGAGGCTCTGGAGGGACTCAGCGAGGATCCCATTAAGGAGGCGTCCGTACAGGATGGTGCTAGGAAAGCTCACGTCCTTGGACGCCCCGGTGACGAAACTCGATCCGGCCCTCTTGGGAAGGTGATTAGCTCGCTCTTTCCGGAGGGTCGGTCAAGAATCCTCAATTACCCCAATCTTGTGTCATTGGGGTGACCCAGAAATGGGGTGACCGCACAGGAGCTGGACCGGGCAAATGAGCCGCTTGAAGCAGGAACACCCGCGCGGGACCCGACGGAATTGGCCGGGTCTGGAGTGTTGAGTCTGGCTACCCTCGGGAGACAGGCTGAGGCAGCTGTTCGCAGCGCCTCCGTAACTCGTTCCCCTAGGGCCTGGAAAGAGGCCCAACTGGTCCTCATGAAGAAGAGCAGACAGAGTCGCAGATTCTCCCTCTGCGTACCGTCCCATATACCTGTTGGACGAGGCTGGCAAGTTCTTCGAAGGGTGCTTGCCGCCCGCTCAACGAACATCTGTCACCGTGTCGGTCCCGATCTCGCCGAAAACCAGTTCGGTTTCCGACGGGAGCGTTCCACCATCGACGCGGTGATGCGCGTCCGCTCCCGGAGCAGGCTGTGTCCCGGGGCGGCGTGGCGTTGGCGATAAATATTGATATGTCAACGCCTTTGAATACCCTGGGACACGATGGGGGGGGACTTGTACCTGGGTGTTCCCCACCTGCACGGCGTGATCGCGGACTACTTGCCTGACAGGGTACATCTTGTACGTGGACCGAAGGACGGTACAGCGGGATCCGGAGGAGATCCAGGTGTGGGGTTCCACGGGGGTCGGTTTGGGCCCGTTACTGTGGAATCTCGCCTGCGACTCTGTTCTGCGAGGTCCAGGCTCCCCGCTGGCGTATATGTCGTCTGTTACGCTGACGACACGTTGGTGGTCGCCAGTGGGGACTCCTTCGAGAGGGCCAAGGAGCTCGCCGAGCTTGGGGCCGAAATCGTGTCGCCAAAGTCCACGAGTTGGGACTGGAGGTAGCGCCTCACAGACCGAGGCGCTATGGTTCCCTGAAACTGCCGCGGGCAGGGAGCCACCCGACTCGTGCGTCCGAGTAGGTGGGTCTGAAGTCAGAGTGGGGCGGTTGCTTGAGTACCTGGGCCTCCTCACCTGGGCGATCACTGAGGCTTCAGAAGAGCACTTCAGGCGCCTGGTCCCTGGTCTGAGAGAGGAGTAGCAGGTGCTATGCACAGACTGCTGCCCAATCTCGAGGACCGAGGGAGGAAGTTCGCTGCGCCTCTATGCCGGGGTCGTACGATAAGCCCAGCCCTGTACGGGCGCCACGTCTGAGCGAAGGCTGGCCATCCGACGCTGTAGGACTAAGATCTACAGCGTCCGGCATCCTCAGGATGGCCATACGGGTCGTGAGGATACCGGACGGTATCGTTTGGGCGGCGACAATCCTGGCTCGCTTTCCACCTCTGGATATGCTGGCGGACATGGACGCGAGGTGTATCACCGGATTCGCGTCCTACGCCAGAGCAGTGGTGGCGGAAGGCAGAAAGGCGCTCGGGCGGTAAAACGGAACGACGTATGCATTCGCGACGTGGCGCGCGCAAGGCTCCGCGAGGAGCACTATGCGCGCGAGCTGCGTCGTCCAGGCATTCCTGCGATAAGCTGAAGCCTGGATGCAGCGACGAGGAGGAAGACTCACCTACAGACTTACGCGGGTGATCACCGGGCACGGTTGCTTCGGTGATTACCTGTGTAAGATCCAGTCGCGGGCGACGGGTGCGCTTCCACTGTGGTGGCAACGGCCGAACTCCGCATCGCACACGCTCGCGCTTGCCCGGCGTGGAAGCCGAGCGGCGGGTCTTGGTCCAGTCCGGACGGAACCTGTCCTTGCCAGCGGTCGTGTCGGCGTGCTGCGGGAGGCGGCATTGGGCCGTAGCCTCCTTCTGCGGGAACCGTAATGGTCCGAAGGAGGCTGCCGAGCAGGATAGAGAGGGACCGATCCTGCTCGAAGACGGAGACCCGACGCAGCGCTCGCGCGCCTCACAGCCCTCCCGGTGATCCCCTACCGTAAACGGGGCCTACGGGTCGCTGACGATCCCGAATTAGAGGCTCCGACCGTCCAGTAATAACGACCCGGGAGGGACGACGGCACGACGGTAGTGCATGTCGTCAGTGAATGGATTCCGCAGGGTTCTGGGGTGCGATCTTCGCACACTTGGGACAGGCTATCCCAGCAGAAGCGCAGGGGGTTACGGTTGCGTTCCTTACGGAAGTCCGCGACCCCCTCACGCGAGCGTTGGTGGCGACCGCAGTGGGGTTTTAGTCGGTGCAGGTCGACGCCCGCCCTTGCCCCAGCAAGGGCGGGTATGCGCTCAGGCATTTCCCCGCTAAAAAAGGTTAGGTTAGGTTCCCCCGATCATTAGGGTTGCGCCAGGACTAAAGGGAGAAGCCACGTCTGGGAATGGGCAGTGGGACTCGACCTCCGACTTTTGAATCGGGGTCCATTAGCACCACGTGCGGTGGCAGAGGAGTCGATCGTCGACCTGTCGTGGGCGACTCCTCTGCTCACTATGGTGTCAGGATGGAAGGTGGCGGAAGATGTGGTCACGCTCCGACCACCGCCACATCGTTCTCGATGTGGCGCTCAGCTCTCCAAACGGTGCTACCGCCGCCAGCGCAGTAGCGGCCTCGCGTGGCGATGGTCCGCAAACTGGCTCGACATAGATATGCTCAGAAGCCGCAGCCATCGTGCGGCCTGGACAGGGGACCCAAAGAGGTCTTGCCGATCCCGAAAGTGAAGCGACCTGGTTCCGGGCTACGATGACGTCAATCTACGACGATGTCGATGCCTCGGACCAGGTCTAAGCTCAGGCGGTGTACTGGTGGTCGGAAGCCATAGCACAGTTGCGCAGGGACTGTTTGCGGGCCCGACGCCAGTACACCAGAGCCCGCAGAAGAAGGCAAGCCACTGCCGATGAAAAGGCGAGAGCGTACGAGCTGTATAGAGGCGCCACAAAGCGCTCCAACTCGCAATCGAGGATGCTAGGTCTCGGTCCTGGAGCGAACTCCTCGAGGGGCTGAACAGGGACCCATGGGGGCGGCCGTACAAAATCATTATTACTAAGCTCCGACCATGGGTCCCTCCGTTGACGGAAACCCTGACCCTACTCGTTGGAAGAGTTGTGGAACTCTCTTCCTAGGGTCCAGGACAATACCCCAACATTGCGATCAGACGAGGTCGCGTGGTCTGATGAGTTGGGGTGACCAACGAGGAGTTGGACCGAGCCGTGAGGCGCCTCGGAGAATACGGCCCCAGGCCCTGACGGAATTCCTGGTCGGGCTTGGGTGATCGCTTCCCGCCGCCGGGCTGGGGGAAGACTGAGACAGCTGTTCAACAGCTGCCTAAGTGTCGGTGTTTTCCCTCAGCCTGGAAAGAGGCAAGGATGGTGCTCTTGAGGAAAGATGGTAGGATCGCTGAATCTCCCTCCGCGTACCGACCCATTTGTTTTGCTGGATGAGGCGGGCAAATTGTTCAGAAAGGATGGTACTGCCCGCCTCAACACGCACCTGCGTCAAGTGGGCCCCGACCTGTCGGACAGCCAATTCGGCTTTCAGCAGGCGCGATCGACTGCGGACGCGATCCTTCGCGTCCGAGAGCAGTCGCAGCGGGCGGTTACCCGGGCGGTGTGGCATTGGCGGTCAATCTTGACATAGTCAATGCCTTTAATTCGCTGCCCTGGGAACCGATAGGAGCTCTGGCGCCACCATCGCGTGCCTCCCTACCTGCTGCGCATCGCTGGGGCGTACTTGCACGACAGGTGCATCCGGTACGTGGTCGGGACGCGTCAGTCCACCTGAGGGAGGTGAACTGCGGGGTTCCACAAGGATCCGTGTTGGGTCCGCAATTTGTGGAACCTCGCGCATTTTGACCGCAGTCCTGCGGGTCGATCTCCCCCGTCGGTGTTAGTGTCGTCTGCTATGCAGATGACCTCTGGTACTGGCCGACGGGGACAGCTTCGAAAGCACCATCCGGCTTGCTGAGCTTGGGGTGGCATGCGTCGTGGATAAAATCCACGAGCTGGGTCTTCGGATAGCGCCTCATAAGACCGAGGCGCTTTGGTTCCACAAACTCCCCAGAGGGAGGGAACCACCCAGCTTGTCGGTTCGCGTTGGTGACGTGCAGGTCAGGTGGGACCGGTGATGAAATATCTCGGTCTCATCCTGACGGTCGCTGGGGCTTCGGGAGCACTTCGACCGCCTGGTCCCCAAGATCGAGAGGGTAGTGGGTGCCATGCACCGGTTGCTGCAATCTCAGGGGAGCCCCAGGGAAGAGTCCGCCGCCTCTACGCGAAGTCGTGCGATCGATGGCCCTCTACGGGGCGCCCGTATGGTCACATCGACTCACGGGCGTCCGTCGCTCTGAAACTAAGCTCAATAGCCTGCAGCGAAAGATGGCCATCAGGATCGCACGAGGATATCGTACGATATCTTTCGAGGCGGCCACTATCTAACTCGGTTTCCACCACTGGACATCCTGGCGGAGATGGATGCGCGGGTGTTTGCCGCCTTCGTCTTCCCAGGTGGAAGCCGAGCCCCTGGATGCGGGCGAGGTGCGAAGGCAGGAGCGCAGACGGGCGCTGCGGAGTGGCGGAAGGCTACAAAGAGCCTCGTTTCTTGCGCCAGCGCACGGTCAACCCTTATCTTACTCGAAGCTTCGAAGCCTGGCTGCGAGCGGGGAAGAGGTGCACGTCACCTTCCGATTAACGCAGGTACTCACTGGGCACGGGTGTTTCGGTGAGTACCTGAAACAGGATTGGACGCGAATCGACAACGCAATGCCACCACTGTGGCGGGGACCGGATTCCGCACAGCACACGCTCGCTGAGTGCCCTGCGTGGGAGTCCGAGCGACGGATCCTGGTCAGAGGATCCGGGCAAGACCTCTCTCCGCCAGTCACAGTAGCGGCTGCGCTGGCGGATAAAGGCGCATGGAAGGCGCTGGTCTCCTTCTGTGAAATTGTTATGTTACAGAAGGAGACCGCCGAGCGGGATCGGGAGAGGGCCGATCCCGCTCGGGCTGTTTGGCTGCTCGGGGCAGTGGCAACGGACGCCCCGGCCCGTCAGCCCTTGGCTCAGGCATAAATAAATTTAAGGTATCCCTGCCTGTCGTACAAGGCGACTAAAAGGGGACTGCGGGTTCGCGGGCGCTCAGGGTGGGGAGCTCTGACCGCCCAGGCAAGCGAACCTGGTGGGACGGCAACCCGAAGTGGTCAGGGTTGCCGTAGCACGGCGAGGGTGCGAGGGAGGCGCGGCCTCCCCTGAGACGAGCTAAGGCACTGTGCTGAGGGGCACCGGTGCGTTCCGTAGGAGATCCCGGAGCCCCTCCCAATGCACTGAGGATGGCCACCAAGCCCTTAGTGGTTGTGAAGAACCACATAACCCTGTCTCTCCCCAGGAGACAGGGCATCTTCGAAGATCCCCGATAACAAAAAGGTTCCCCCACAGCCCCTGCCCGTGCGGGGCTTAGTAACCGTGGCTGGGTCACCCACGGTGAAGCTAAGAAGGAACCCAAATGGCCGGGCCTTAAGGCGTCGGAGGCCGGCCCGAGGAGTGTCGTTCGGGTGGGCTCGTAACGAGCTCGCCCTGGAAGCGTGTCGGTGGACTGCTGGGGTGGAAGTGGCTGAGCGAGGCCGCCTCCCCACCCCCAGCTCAGGCGGAGTCGCGGAGGAGAGGAGTGTCGGTGTTGCGTTGCCGCTCTCCCTATCCTCCGCGACTCAAGCGGGGGCATGATGCGGCTGTGGTGGGGCCGCGGGGAAGAGGAGTGTCGGTGTTTCGTTGCCGCTCTCCTGTCCTCCGCGGCCGAACATCGGTCGGCGGTACCGCGACCAGATCCACCGCAGGGGCTGGGTTGGCTTAGTGCTTTCCTGGCCCCCATGGCCTCTGGGGCGGACTCGGGGAGTCCGTTTCCCACCTACAGAGGAGGCCGAGATGGAAGGCGCGTCCGTGTTCCGGCGCGCCTTGCAGGAGAGGGTGGAGAGGGGATGTCCTCCCCGAAGGAGGGCCGGCTTGCCGGGCCAGCGCAGGCGGGTCGCGGAGGTGTGCGAAAGCGTTCCCGTAACCCCGCCATACGCGACGAAGGTGGAACACCATGGGGTTTTAGTCGGTGCAAGTCCGACATAACCCACCTTGCCCCCGCAGGTGGGTATGCGTAGGCATTTCCCGGCTGAAAAAAAGGTTCCCCGATGGGTTCCCGCTTTGTCGTAGCGGGGCTTAGTAACCGTGGTGTGGAGTTAACCACGGTGAAGCTAAGAGGAACCCAAATGGCCGGCCTGCTATGCCTAAGGCCGGCCCGGAGGAGGCCGCTCCGGGCGGGCTGGAGCTGGGCCCGCCCGGATGCGTAGTCGGTGGCTGCGGGTGCGGATGGACGGAGCGAGGCCGTCTTACGCACCATCCGCAGCCGAGGCGGAGTCGGGGAATGGGGTGGCGGTGCGGGGACTGTTAGCAGCGGTACCGTGCATCGTCGCCCCCACCCTCCGCATCGAGACGGAGTCGCGGAGGGAGAATTGAGTAATATCCTATCCTCCGCGACTCAAGCGGGGGTCGCACCGCTGATGCGGCCGTGGTGGGGCCGCGGGTTCAGTGGAGTGTCGGTTGATCCTGCCGCTCTCTCTGTCCTCCGCGGCCGAACATTGGTTGGCGGAGACCCCTGGCACCTCAGCAGATCCGCCGCAGGGGCTGGGTTGGCTTAGTGCTTTCCTGGCCCCCATGGCCTCTGGGGGCGGACTCGGGGAGTCCGTTTCCCACCTACAGAGGAGGCCGAGATGGAAGGCGCGTCCGTGTTCCGGCGCGCCTTGCAGGAGAGGGGTGGAGAGGGGATGTCCTCCCCGAAGGAGGGGCCGGCTTGCCGGGCCAGCGCAGGCGGGTCGCGGAGGTGTGCGAAAGCGTTCCCGTAACCCCGCCATACGCGACGATGGAGGAACACCATGGGGTTTTAGTCGGTGCAAGTCCGACATAACTCCACCCTGCCCCCAGGTGGGTATGCGTAGGCATTTGCCCATGTAAAAAAAAAAAAAGGTTAGGTTCCCCCGAAGGGTTCTCGCTTTGTCGTAGCGGGGGCTTAGTAACCGTGGCTGGGTCACCCACGGTGAAGCTAAGAGGAACCCAAATGGCCGGCCTAAGGCGCTCTGAGGCCAGCCCGAATTCTTTCCCCACTCAGGAGTGGGCTCTTTATGAGCTAACCTAGGATGCGTGTCCCGAGGTGGACTGCTGGGGTGGAAGTGGCTGAGCGAGGCCGCCTTCCCACCCTCAGTAGCCGAGGCGGAGTCGCGGAGGGAGAGGAGTGTCGGTGTTTCGTTGCCGCTCTCCCTATCCTCCGCGACTCAAGCATGAGATGCCACATGATGCGGCTGTGGTGGGGCCGCGGGGAAGAGGAGTGTCGGTGTTTCGTTGCCGCTCTCCTGTCCTCCGCGGCCGAACATCGGTCGGCGGTGGAGCCGCAGACCAGATCCGCCGCAGGGGCTGGGTTGGCTGGAGTGCTTTCCTGGCCCCCATGGCCTCTGGGGGCGGACTCGGGGAGTTCGTTTCCCACCTACAGAGGAGGCCGAGACGGAAGGCGCGTCCGTGTTCCGGCGCGCCTTGCAGGAGAGGGGTGGAGAGGGGGATGTCCTCCCCCCGAAGGAGGGGCCGGCTTGCCGGCCAGCGCAGGCGGGGTCGCGGAGGTGTGCGAAAGCGTTCCCGTAACCCCGCCATACGCGACGATGGAGGAACACCATGGGGTTTTAGTCGGTGCGAGTCCGACATAACCCACCCTTGCCCCCGCAGGGGTGGGTATGCGTAGGCATTTCCCCATGTAAAAAAAAGGTTAGGTTCCCCGAGGTTCTCGCTTTGTCGTAGCGGGGGCTTAGTAACCGTGGCAGTCACCCACGGTGAAGCTAAGAGGAACCCAAATGGCCGGCCTAAGGCGCTCTGAGGCCGGCCCGAGGGCTCAGCCGCTCGGGTAGGCTCTTTATGGAGCTAACCTAGGATGCGTGTCGGTGGACTGCTGGGGGCGGATGTGGCGGGCAGGCCGTCTTTCCCGTCCTCAGTAGCCGAGGCGGAGTCGCGGAGGGAGAGGAGTGTCGGTGTTTCGTTGCCGCTCTCCTATCCTCCGCGACTCAAGCGGGGGTCGCACCGCATGATGCGGCTGTGGTGGGGCCGCGGGGAAGAGGAGTGTCGGTGTTCGTTGCCGCTCTCCCTGTCCTCCGCAGCCGAACATCGGTCGGCGGTGGAGCCGCAGACCAGATCCGCCGCAGGGGGCTGGGGCTTTCCTGGCCCCCATGGCCTCTGGGGGGCGGACTCGGGGGAGTTCGTTTCCCACCTACAGAGGAGGCCGAGACGGAAGGCGCGTCCGTGTTCCGGCGCGCCTTGCAGGAGAGGGGTGGAGAGGGGGATGTCCTCCCCCCGAAGGAGGGGCCGGCTTGCCGGCCAGCGCAGGCGGGGTCGCGGAGGTGTGCGAAAGCGTTCCCGTGGCCCCGCCATACGCGACGATGGAGGAACACCATGGGGTTTTAGTCGGTGCGAGTCCGACATAACTCCACCCTGCCCCCGCAGGGGTGGGTATGCGTAGGCATTTGCCCATGTAAAAAAAAGGTTAGGTTCCCCCGAAGGGTTCTCGCTTTGTCGTAGCGGGGCTTAGTAACCGTGGCTTGGTCACCCACGGTGAAGCTAAGGAGAATTAAATGGCCGGCCTAAGGCGCTCTGAGGCCAGCCCGAATTCTTTCCCCACTCAGGAGTGGGCTCTTTATGAGCTAACCTAGGATGCGTGTCGGTGGACTGCTGGGGGCGGATGTGGCGGAGCGAGGCCGTCTCTTCCCGTCCCCAGCAGCCGAGGCGGAGTCGCGGAGGGAGAGGAGTGTCGGTGTTTCGTTGCCGCTCTCCTATCCTCCGCGACTCAAGCATGAGATGCCACATGATGCGGCTGTGGTGGGGCCGCGGGGGAAGAGGAGTGTCGGTGTTTCGTTGCCGCTCTCCCTGTCCTCCGCGGCCGAACATCGGTCGGCGGTGGAGCCGCAGACCAGATCCGCCGCAGGGGGCTGGGTTGGCTTAGTGCTTTCCTGGCCCCCATGGCCTCTGGGGGGCGGACTCGGGGGAGTTCGTTTCCCACCTACAGAGGAGGCCGAGACGGAAGGCGCGTCCGTGTTCCGGCGCGCCTTGCATGAGAGGGGTGGAGAGGGGGATGTCCTCCCCCCGAAGGAGGGGCCGGCTTGCCGGCCAGCGCAGGCGGGGTCGCGGAGGTGTGCGAAAGCGTTCCCGTAACCCCGCCATACGCGACGATGGAGGAACACCATGGGGTTTTAGTCGGTGCGAGTCCGACATAACCCACCCTTGCCCCCGCAGGGGTGGGTATGCGTAGGCATTTGCCCATGTAAAAAAAAGGTTAGGTTCCCTCAGCTGGTTCTCGCTTTGTCGTAGCGGGGCTTAGTAACCGTGGCTTGGTCACCCACGGTGAAGCTAAGAGGAACCCAAATGGCCGGCCTAAGGCGCTCTGGAGGCCGGCCCGAGGTGGCCGCCCGGGTGGGCCTCTTTATGAGCTAACCTAGGATGCGTGTCGGTGGACTGCTGGGGGCGGATGTGGCGGAGCGAGGCCGTCTCTTCCCGTCCCCAGCAGCCGAGGCGGAGTCGCGGAGGAGAGGAGTGTCGGTGTTTCGTTGCCGCCTCCCTATCCTCCGCGACTCAAGCGGGGGTCGCACCGCATGATGCGGCTGTGGTGGGGCCGCGGGGAAGAGGAGTGTCGGTGTTTCGTTGCCGCTCTCCCTGTCCTCCGCGGCCGAACATCGGTCGGCGGCGGAGCCGCAGACCAGATCCGCCGCAGGGGCCAAGGCTTAGTGCTTTCCTGGCCCCCATGGCCTCTGGGGGCGGACTCGGGGAGTTCGTTTCCCACCTACAGAGGAGGCCGAGACGGAAGGCGCGTCCGTGTTCCGGCGCGCCTTGCATGAGAGGGGTGGAGAGGGGATGTCCTCCCCCAGCTGAGGGGCCGGCTTGCCGGCCAGCGCAGGCGGGGTCGCGGAGGTGTGCGAAAGCGTTCCTGCAACCCCGCCATACGCGACGATGGAGGAACACCATGGGGTTTTAGTCGGTGCGAGTCTGACATAACTCCAACTTTGCCCCCGCAGGGGTGGGTATGCGCAGGCATTTGCCCATGTAAAAAAGGTTAGGTTCCCTCAGCTGGTTCTCGCTTTGTCGTATGGGGGCTTAGTAACCGTGGCTTGGTCACCCACGGTGAAGCTAAGAGGAACCCAAATGGCCGGCCTGGCGCTCTGAGGCCGGCCCGAGGTGGCCGCCCGCGGGCTCTGGTGACCAACCCCAGGATGCGTGGCCGGTGACCAGCAGCATGTGGCGGAGCGAGGCTGGGTTCCTTCCCCTGTCCTCAGTAGCCGAGGCGGAGTCGCGGAGGGAGAGGAGGTCGGTGGCTTGGGTTGCTGCCTCCTATCCTCCGCGACTCAAGCGGGGGTCGCACCGCATGATGCGGCTGTGGTGGGGCCGCGGGGAAGAGGAGTGTCGGTGTTTCGTTGCCGCTCTCCCTGTCCTCCGCGGCCGAACATCGGTCGGCGGTGGAGCCGCAGACCAGATCCGCCGCAGGGGCTGGGTTGGCTTAGTGCTTCCTGGCCCCCATGGCCTCTGGGGGCGGACTCGGGGGAGTTCGTTTCCCACCTACAGAGGAGGCCGAGACGGAAGGCGCGTCCGTGTTCCGGCGCGCCTTGCATGAGAGGGGTGGAGAGGGGGATGTCCTCCCCCCGAAGGAGGGGCCGGCTTGCCGGCCAGCGCAGGCGGGGTCGCGGAGGTGTGCGAAAGCGTTCCCGTGGCCCCGCCATACGCGACGAAGGTGGAACACCATGGGGTTTTAGTCGGTGCGAGTCCGACATAACCCATCCTTGCCCCCGCAGGGGTGGGTATGCGTAGGCATTTCCCCGCAGTTCGGCTGGGATGGACGGCCGCTAAAGTTGAGGTGCTAGCAACAAGGCCGCTGCAGTGCTACCGGTGCCTTGAGTGGGGGCATGTTCGCAGCAGGTGCCCCAGTGAAAAGGACCGTAGCGCGCGGTGCTATGCCTGCGCGGAGCCGGGACATAAGGCGAGTCTATGCACTGCGGCCGCCTTGAAGTGCCCACACTGTGCGCGGACGCCAGCCGCCCAGCCAACCATCGACTGGGAACCAAGGCCTGCGCACCAAAAAGAAGGACCAAGGGGAGGTGTATGCAGGCCTCTCTGCCTGAAGCCACCCCGAGTGCGCCGGAGGCTATGGAGCTTCACCTTCAGCAGAAGTGTGAAGATCCTCCAAAGCAACCTGAACCACTGCCGCGGGGCGCAAAACCTGCTGCTGCAAACCCTCGCCCAGGTGGTCAGTTAACTCTGGCAGTGACGGCGGAACCTACCGAGTCCCGGACCATCCTCGTTGGTTCGGTGACACCTAAGGTTCCGTTGCTATCTACTGGGGAGTGGCGAAGGAGGATCCTCCCTGCACCTGATTTCAAGGGGCAGGGATTCGTCGCTAGCCGTCGAGTCGAGATCCCCTTGGTATTGGGCTGCTGCGTTTCTCCCAGCAGTACCCTCGCCGCTTACGAGGCGTACCTGGACGGGCTGGGCGATTGCATCCGTGCATGCCTTCCCCGTCCTGTGCTTGTCCTGGGTGATTTCAACGCTCACTCTAGATCGTGGGGTTGCACCCGGGACAACGCAAAGGAGAAACCGTGCAGAATGGGCGGCGGGACTCGACCTCCGACTTTTTGAATCGGGGGTCCATTAGCACCTGCGTGCGGTGGCAGGGGAGTCGATTGTCGACCTGTCGTGGGCGACTCCTCTGCCACTCGCATGGTGTCGGGATGGAGAGTGGCGGAAGACGTGGTCACTCTGTCTGACCACCGCCACATCGTTCTCGATGTGGCATCAACTCTCCCGACGGTGCTACCCGCCGCCAACGCAGTAGCGGCCCTCCGCGGCGATGGTCCCTCAAGCGGCTCGACATAGATATGCTCGAAGCCGCAGCCATCGTTGCGGCCTGGACAGGGGACCCAGCCCAAGGGGTCTTGCCCGATCGAAAGTGAAGCGACCTGGTTCCGGGCTACGATGACGTCAATCTGCGACGTGTCGATGCCTCAGACCGGAGTCCCCCAAGCTCCGGGCGGTGTACTGGTGATCGGAAGCCATAGCACAGTTGCGCAGGGACTGTTTGCGGGCCCGACGCCAGTACACCAGAGCCCGCAGAAGAAGGCAAGCCACTGCCGATGAAAGGAGAGAGCGTACAGGCTGTATAGAGGCGCCACAAAGCGCTCCAACTCGCAATCGGGTGCTGGAGTCTCGGTCCTGGAGCGAACTCCTCGAGGGGCTGAACAGGGACCCGGCGGGGCTTCGGCCGTACAAGAAATCGTACTAGAGCAGCTCCGACCGTAGGTCCCTCCGTCCAAACAGAGCGGACCCTCGCACCGTTGGAAAGTTGCTTGGACCTCTCTTCCCTAGGGTCCCAGGGCAGCCACACACCCTCAACATTGCGATCAGACGAGGTCGTCTGATGAGTTGGGGTGACCAACGAGGAGTTGGACCGAGCCGTGAGGCACCTCGGAGAATACGGCCCCAGGCCCCGACGGGTCCTGGTCGGGCCTGGGTGATCCTCTCGCCGCCGGGCTGGGCAACAGCTGTTCAGCAGCTGCTGAGAATGTCAGTGTCTTCCCTCTGCGTGGAAAGAGGCAAGGATGGTGCTCTTGAGGAAAGATGGCGGGATCGCTGAATCTCCCTCCGCGTACCGACCCATTTGTTTGCTGGATGAGGCCAGGCATTGTTTCGAAGGATAATTGCCGCCCGCCTCAGCACGCACCACCGTCAGTGGGCTGACCTGTCGGACAGCCAATTCGGCTTTCGGCAGGCGCGATCGACTGCGGACGCGATCGCCTTCGCGCGTCAGGCAGTCGCAGCAGGCAGTTGCCCGGGGCGGTGTGGCATTGGCGGTCAATCTTGATATAGTCAATGCCTTTAATTCGCTACCCTGGGTAACCATTAGGAGGCTCTGGCATACCATCGCGTGCCTCCTACCTGCTGCGCATCGCTGGGGCGTACTTGCACGGCAGGTGCATCGAGCCCACGTGGGTCGGGACGCGTCTGTCCACCTGAGGGAGGTGAACTGTAGGGTTCCACAAGGATCCGTGTTGGGTCCGCAATTGTGGAACCTCGCGTGAGAGGAGCCGAGTTGGAGGGCGCGTCCGTGTTCCGGCGCGCCCTGCCAGGCGGGTGGAGAGGGAGATGTCCTCCCCGGAGAAGGGGCCGTCTGGTCGGCCGGCGCAGGCGGGTCGCGGATGTGTGCAGAAAGCGTTCCCGTGACCCGGCCATGCGACGATGGAGGAACACCATGGGGTTTTAGTCGGTGCAAGTCCGGCCGCCCTGCCCCGCAAAGTGAATTTATGCGTAGGCGTGCCCCATGTAAAAGTTGGGTTGGGGTGCCACGTCAGAAAACCTCCTCCGAGTGCCTGGTCGTTGAATTTCCCTTTGATACTATTGTATCCGGGGAAAGGCAACGCCGGAACCAGTGCACCCTGGGCACTGGTGATGATACGTTGTTGCCAGTGGCGAATGTTCTGACAGGGAGGGATAGCTGCTTTGCGTGTCCGTCTCATAAGCGGAGGTAAGGTGGCAGGGGGTTGCATTTCCTCTTGATTTCCATATCCGGAGGAAGGCAACCGAATAATGAACGCATTGGGCACTGGTGACGATACGTCGTTCTCAGTGCCCAATGCGAAGTGGAAAATTGCATTTCTCCTTGATTTCTGTATCGGGAAAGGCAGCAAATGATAGCAGTGTGGGAACTGGGGACGATATATCGTTTCCAGTGCCTAATGCTCAAGTGAGGAGGGGCGGGCTCGGTGTGCGTTTTCACTGCCACCGGGCTCTCAACCGTCGAGTGTTGGGAGGTTGCATTTCTCCTTGATTTCTGTATCCGGGGAAGGCAACAAATGATGGTGGGTATTAGGAACTGGTGACGATATATCGTTTCCAGTGCCTAATGCACATAGTGGAGGACGGGCTCGGTGTGCACTTACACTGCCGCCGGGCACTCAACCGTCAAACTGAGGGCCCGTCGGCTCTCCCAGCGCGCCGTTACCCGCTGTACTCTCTTCAAAGACCTCAGTGTTGACGTTAATGGGGTACGTCGAGGTGCAGTGGAGCGGAGGCTTGCCTTAATTGGCCAGCCCGCGAGAAGGATCACTCTATAAAACCAGACAGCGAAGTCTTTAAAACCTGTGGGTACCGGACGCCCCCACAGTATGTAGTCTTGTCCACGGAAGGCGTTACCCGGGGATCGACCTATTTTCGTTCATACTCGTGGGATCAAACATGGGAAAAACAAAAACAGAGGAGGAGGAGGGTAGAGGAGAGAGTGAGGAGAGCGACTCAATGCTGAGTGCTGAGTCTGCAACGGCGATCGTCGGTCCCTTAACACCTAGGGACCAAAACAAAGAGGGAGGAGCCGTGTCGGTGGCAGCAGTGCTCCCAGCACAGGACAGGCGTGGGCGATTTATGCGCCCGAGCACGCCTGCAGTTTCGGCCGGTGAGCGACGGAGGAAGACGGATGCGTCATCACATCCGCCACGTCGGAGGTGTCCGCAAGGAGTAAAAAGAGAAAAGTGCAAGCCCCATAAAGGTCGTGAAACAACTCCCAGGTGGAAGCAGAAGTAGGCACGGACGCGGAGGTCGCCGACGCCGAGGATGAGGAGGGCATATGGGATGACAGTGGCCCAAATGAAGACTAGGGCAAAAGCCGGTCTTTCAAAGCCCGAACATCTGGGCAGAGATGGAGAGCAAGTCCATTACGGACTTGGGAGCCTGCATCAGGTCCGGCTTATTGGCAGTTGACAAGGTCGCTGATAAATCGGGCAACCTGAGAGAACTCCTTTGTCCATAGCCTGCGGGTGGCAACCAGGATGGTCGAGGCAGCTTCCTCCGGAGTTATCGCGGAGGGTCTCTCAACCTCCCAGTTTCGAGAGGCTCGAGCGCGAGAACGCTGAACTGCGCTCGCAGATCGCGGAGCTCGCTGGGAAGGTCGGGATCTTGACGGAGGAGCTCAATTGCACTCCGAAAGCGCGAAGAACAACAGGTAGCGGACATCCGGGCAATGCCGCCAAGGTGCCGCCTCCTGCGATTGTGACGAGGACTCCGAAGAATCGGCTTATGGAGCGTATCAGTGCACTCATTGATACGAAACTGGCCGCACCAGGCGCAAGCCATAAAAAGCCCCTGGAATCCTCTCCAGATAAAGACCCATCGCCGCATGCGAAGGGGAGGCGTGGCAAGGCTAAGCGCGCCCAGCCAGTGGCTCCCACACCTGCAGGCTACCCGCGCCTATCGCGCCTACCACGCCTACTTCGCCTCCCGCGCCTGCCGCGCACCTTCTGCGAAGCCAGCGGAGAGTGGAGTTTCTGCGCCGCAGACGTGGGCGGTAGTGGCCAGTCGCAAGGCTAAGGGCGGCTGCTCAAGTTACTCCGGTAATAAAAGCAGCCGCAACTCGAAAGATGCCGGCAAAGGCAGCAGCCCCGAAGCAGGGAAAGTAGTGAAGCCGGGGAGGCTGCCTACCTCTTGACCATTACTGTCACCGTGCCGGAGCACAGCCAGGTCTTGTACAGCGCAGTCATGGCTGCGGCAAAGCAGAAGATCAGGCTGGCGGACTGCGGTATTGACACAGTACATTTGGGGAGAGCAGTAACAGGGCATTGATTCTAGAGGTATCTGGCCCCGACTGCGCCTCTAAAGCTGATGTGTTGGCTAAAATGCAGGAGGCGCTGGCGGACATGGACGTGCATATAGCGCGTCCACTGAAGACAGGCGAACTGAGAGTGATGGACCTTGATGAGTCCATCACTGTAACGGAGGTCGCAGCTGCAATAGCTGAGTCTGGAGGCTGCGCAGTAGCAGACGTGAAGGTGGGCACGATTCGTAGCACCTTTGCGTCTGAAGGTCAGGTATAAGGTGCGATGCCCACTCAGTGCCGTGCGCAAGCTGGCGGCGGCAAAGACCGTCCGCCTGGGTTGGACGGCCGCGAAGGTGGAGGTGCTGGCAGCAAGGCCTATGCAATGCTACCGGTGCCTTGAGTTGGGGCATGTTCGCAGCAGGTGCCTAATGAGCAGGACCGAAGCGCGCGGTGCTACGCGTGTGGCGAAGTGGACCACAAAGTGAGTCAATGCACCGCAGCCGCCCTAAAGTGCCCACTGTGTGCGGACCTTGGCCGCCCATCGAACCATCGGCTGGGGTCCAAGGCATGCGCACCTAAAAAGGGAAGGCAAACAGGAGTGGGAGAAAGCAGGCTCCCCTACCCGAAGCCACCTCGAGTGCGCCAGAGGCCATGGGCTTCACCTTCGATAGAAGGTGAAAGATCCTCAAACCAACCTGAACCACTGCCGCGGGGCGCAAGACCTGCTGCTGCAAACCCTCGCGGAGTGGTCGGTTGCATTGGCGGTAGCAGCGGAACCCTACCGGGTCCCGGACCATCCTCGATGGTTCGGTGACATTAAGGGTTCTGTTGCTATTCACTGGGGTGGTGGAGGAGAGGATCCTCCCTGCTCCCTGATTGCCAGGGGGCAGGGATTCGTTGCAGTGGAGTGGGGTCGCCTCGCAGTTGTGGGCTGCTACGTTTCTCCCAATAGTACCCTCGCCGCTTACGAGGCGTACCTGGATGGGTTGGGCAACTGCATCCGTAGATGCCTTCCCCGTCCTGTGCTTGTCCTGGGTGACTTTAATGCTCACTCCAGATCGTGGGGCTCCACCCGGGACAATGCAAAGGGAGAAACCTTGCTAGAGTGGGCGGCGGGACTCGACCTCCGACTTTTGAATCGGGGGTCCATTAGCACCTGCGTGCGATGGCAGGGGGAATCGATAGTCGACCTGTCTTGGGCGTCTCCTTCTGCCACACGCATGGTGTCGGGATGGAGAGTAGCGGAAGAAGTGGTCACACTATCGGACCACCGCCATCGTACTCGGTGCTCCGCTCGACGAGGTGCTACCCGCCGCAGCAACAGCGGCCCGCCGCGGCGATGGTCCCTCAAGCGGCTAGACATGGACATGTTCGAAGCTGCAACCATCGTCGCAGCCTGGACGAGAGACCCTGTACAAGGGGTCTTGCCCGATCCCGAAAGCGAAGCGACCTGGTTTGAGCTACGATGACGTCCATCTGTGACGCCTCGATGCCTCCGGACCGGGTCCCCAAACTCAGAGCGGTGTACTGGTGGTCAGAAGATATGGCGCAGTTGCGCAGGCAATGTTGCGGGCTCGACGCCAGTACAGGCCGAAGAAGAGAAACAAGCCACAGCCGACGAAAAGGCGAGAGCGTACTTGGCTTACAGAGGCGCCACAAAAGCGCTTAACTCGCGATCGAGAATGCTAGGTCTCGGTCACCAGGTGAACTCCTCGAGGGCTGGACAGGGACCCATGGGGCCGTCCGTACAAGATTGTACTGGGCAAGCTAAGACCATGGGTCCCGCCGTTGACGGAGACCCTGGACCCTACTTTGTGGGAGGAGTGGTTGACACCCTCTTCCCTAGGGCCCAGGATAGCCCGCACCCTCCCACATCACCGTCAGACCAGGTTGCATAGTCATTTGGTTGGAGGTGACCAACGAGGAGTTGGACCGAGCCGTAGAGGCACCTCGGAACCAAGAACACAGCCCCAGGCCCCGACGGAATTCCTGGACGGGCTTGGGTGCTTGCTCTCACCGCCGGACTGGGGAGACTGAGACGACTGTTCAACAGCTGCCTGAGTCAGTGTCTTCCCTCATTCTGGAAGGAGGCAAGGATGGTGCTCCTGAAGGATGGCAGGACTGCGGAATCTCCCTCCGCGTATCGACCCACGTTTGCTGGATGAGGCGGCAAATTGTTCGAAAGAATAATAGCCGTCCGCCTCAACACGCACCTGCGTCGAGTGGGCCCCGATTTGTCGGACGGCCAGTTCAGCTTTCGGCGGATGCGATCGACTGTGGACACGATCCTTCACGTCCGAGAGCAGGCGCAGCGGGCAGTACCAGGGCGGTGTGGCATTGGCAGTCAACCTTGACATTGTCAATGCCTTCCAATTCGCTACCCTGGGGACGATCGGGGAGGCTCTGGTGTGTACACCACCGTGTGCCTCCCTACTTGCAGCGCATTGTTCGGGCATACTTGTCCGATAGGTGCATCCAGTACGTGGGTCGTACCGCCATCACAGGAGGGAGGTGAACTGCGGGGTTCCGCAAGGGTCCGTGTTGGGTCCACAGCTGTGGAACCTCGCGTATGATGTCACGGTCCTGCGGGTCGATCTTCCCGTCGGCGTAAAGTGGTTGCTACGCAGATGACACTCTGCTACTGGCCGACGGGGACAATTTCGAGCACCATCCGGCTTGCTGAGCTTGGGGTAGCATGCGTCGTGGACAAAATCCACGAGCTGGGTCTTCGGATAGCACCTCATAAGACCGAGGCGCTTTGGTTCCACAAACTCCCCAGAGGGGAGAACCACCCAGCTTGACGATTCGCGTTGGTGACGTGCAGGTCGGTGGGACCGACGATGAAATATCTCGGTCTCACCCTGGACGATGGTAGGGCTTCGAAGAGCACTTCGACCGCCTGGTCCCACGGATCGAGAGGGTAGTAGGTGCCATGCACCGGCTGCTACCCAATCTCGGGGGCCCCAGGGAAGGAGTCCGCCGCCTCTACGCGGGAGTCGTGCGATCGATGGCCCTCTACGGGGCGCCCGTATGGTCACATCGACTAACGGGCGTCCGTCGCTGCAGAGCTAAACTGAGTAGCCTGCAGCGGATGAAAACCATCAGGATCGCACGCGGATATCGCACGATATCATTCAGGCGGCCACTGTCACAAGCTCGGTTTCCACCACCAAATCCTGGCGGAGATGGATGCACGGGTTTATACTCGTCTTCGCATTCCCCACGAGGAAGCCGAGCCCCTGGATGCGGGAGGTGCGTAAGCAGGAGCGCAAACGTGCGCTGGAGGTGTGGCGCGAGAGGCTCCTTGAGCCACGTTACTCGCGCCAGCGCATTGTTAGCGCGCTCCTGCCGAACTTCGAAGCTTGGCTCCGTTTGAGGAAGAGGCGCATGTCACCTATAAGACTGACGCAGGTGCTCACCGGGCGGATGCTTTAGGAGAACAGAAAATTGGACGCGAATCGTCAACGCAATGCACCACCACTGTGGTGAGGACCGGGATTCCGCACAGCACACGCTCGCCGAGTGCCCTGCGTGGGAGTCCGAGCGACGGATCCTGGTCCAGAGGATCGGGCAAGACCTCTCTCCGCCAGTCGCAGTAGCGGCTGCGCTGGCGGATAAAGGCGCATGGAAGGCGCTGGTCTCCTTCTGTGAAACTGTTATGTTACAGAAGGAGACCGCCAGCAGGATCGGGAAGGCCGATCCCGCTCGGAGACGCCCGATCGACGCCGGGGCGGTATTGCGGACGCCCCGGCCCGTCAGCTGCCCCAGCTCAGGCATAAGAATGAGGCTAAGGTATCCCCTGCCTGTCGTGCAAGGCGACTAAAGGGGACTGCGGGTTCGCGGGCGCTCAGGGTGGAGCTCCTGACCGCCCAGGCAAGCGAACCCGGGAAGGACAACAACCAGAAGTGGTCAGAAGTTTGCCATGGCACGGCGCGGGGAGGTGCGAGGAGGCGCGGCCTCCCCCTGAAGACTGGCTAAGGCACTGTGCTGAGGGCACCGGTGCGTTCCGTAGGAGATCGGAGCCCCCTCCCAATGCACTGAGGATGGCCACCGGGGGTTTTAGTGGTTAGAGAATACCACATAACCCTGTCTCTCCCCAGGAGACAGGGGTATCTTTCGAATTTCCCCGATAACAAAAAAAAAAAAAGGTTAGGTTAGGTTACAAGCCCCAGAAGGGTTCTCGCTTTGTCGTAGCGGGGGCTTAGTATTCCGTGGCAGTCACCCACGGTGAAGCTAAGAGGAACCCAAATGGCTGGCTGGGCGCTCAGGAGGCCGGCCCGGTGGCCGCTCGGGTGGGCTCGTTATGAGCAAACCTCGGATGCGTGTCGGAGGACTGCTGGGGGCGGATGTGGCGGAGCAGGCCGTCTTTCCGCCCTCCATTAGCCGAGGCCCGAGTCGCGGAGGGAGAGGAGTGTCAGTGTTGCGTTGCCATCTCCCTATCCTCCGCGACTCAAGCGAAAGTCGCACCGCATGATGCGGCTGTGGTGGGGCCGCGGGGAAGAGGAGTGTCGGTGTTTCGTTGCCGCTCTCCTGTCCTCCGCGGCCGAACATCGGTCGGCGGTGGAGCCGCAGACCAGATCCACCGCAGGGGGCTGGGTTGGCAGGTGCTTTTGGCCGCTGGCCTCCTAAAGGGGGAGCCGGACTCGGGGGTGTTCACCTACAGAGGCCGAGATGGAAGGCGCGTCCGTGTTCCGGCGCGCCTTGCAGAAGGGTGGAGGGGGATGTCTCCCCGAAGGTGGGGCCGGCTTGCCGGCCAGCGCAAACGGGTCGCGGAGGTGTGCGAAAGCGTTCCCGTGGCCCATACCATATATATATAGTAGTATATGTTTGTCGGCATAATTACTAAAACATACATAGTAAATCTGACTATTTTATTGTACATATTTATTTATTCTTATTTATAACTTTCTTTGCTAGCATTTACAGTAACTTATAAACTTATTCCTAGATTCCTTACAACTTATAATTTCGTGTATGGTGACTTGTTATTTCTACTTGTAGCTGTATTTCTAAATCATTTCTTTCCCTGCAGTATATTGGACATTCTGTGATAAGGTGGATTACACTTTCCACCTTGTCATCGCCACAGGCACGCAGAACTCTCCTTGCGACGGGCCTGTGCAGAGTACTCCGGAGAACCGCCGTGCCCTGTCATTCTTAATACTACCGTTGGGTCCAATTCTAGTTTTCGAACTATGGGATACGCGTTGATGGCATCCGGAAAGAATTGTTTGGTCGTAGATGCTGTAATCACCTTTGTCATGGATTCCATTCGTCGAGCGGCTCCATTTCGGATTTGTCGTTTGACGAAGAAATCGGACAACTTTCATAATCCAGCTTTCTTTTTATTTTCATTGCAGCTTCTTTTGCAAGTTGGTCTGCTCTCTCGTTTCCTTCTATCCCTGCGTGGGCTTTAATCCAGTAGAGTCTTAAAACTTTTCCTTGCTTTTTTGATTTGAGTGATGTTTTCTCTAGCTCTGCCGCAAGGGGATGAAGGAGATGTCCTGAACTACTGTCTGGAGAGCAGACCTGGAGTCGCAGTATATACTGCAGCTCCGTGCAGAATTTTGGAGCGTATTTGGTGGCTTCAAGCAGAGCCAACAGTTCCGCCTGGTAGACAGTGCAGAAGTGTCCCAGCTTTAGCTTTCGGGTGCTCGTCTCCACGAGTCTCTCCATATTGATAGAGCCGCGCCGACGTTATTCTCTATCCTGCTTCCGTCCGTGAATATTTTGACTTCCGTGCGCATAAGCTGGTCCACCTGTGCACCGTCATCCAGACATAAGAACTGCAGACTCCTGATGCGTGGGATGTGGCATCTCCACATAGTCTGCTTTGATCTCCAAATCTCGGTCTCCCACTACCCGCTGGGAGTATCCTTTCTTTATTTCGTAAAGGGAGGCTGCTTCCCTCACCCTCAGATCCAGAGGAAGCAGCCCAGCGAGCAGTAGGGCCAGGTGCTTGACACTGTTTTGTAGGCCTTTATAATCTTCTGCACGAAGCCGCGTTGCACCATGTCAAGCTGTTTCTTGACTCCACTTTATTGGTTGCTGGGCCATGCGCTCGCCGCATAAAGCACCACTGGTTCCACCACCGCCATATAGATGGTCCTAACTATCTCGGGGTTCAGACCCCACTGTAACTTTGCAGCTCTCACCAGCTGACTGTAGAGGCTCTGTACCTTATGGCACACATTCCTGACGTGTGTATTGAATGTTAATCCACAGTCAACTGTGAGGCCGAGTATTTTTATGTCGCGGGACAGCTCTATGCGTTCCCCTCCCATGCTGAGAAGTGGTGAATCGTATTTTAGCTTGTTTGTAATGAGCATTGCTTGGGTCTTGTGTGGTGCAAATTTTAGTTTGTTTTTGATTCCCCACTTCCGAACATGTTCGAGGGCATTATTGGCCCGCTCCTGCACTTCTAGTGCCGTGTTCCCCGAGAAAATTAGGACCACATCATCTGCAAAAGCTTGGCAGTGGTCTCCCCTGCCATTCAGCTCCCTCAACAATGGATCCAGTAACAAGTTCCAGAATATTGGACCCCTATGGATCCCTGTACACTTTTCCTTTTGTTGTCTGCCTGACCTTTCCGCCCCAGCATACCTGAGACGCACTGACCTATCCTCAAAATAACTATCAATAAGGCGTCTCAGGTTTGCCGGACTTTATGATTTCCGCCAGTCTGCATCGTATATGGCCAGCCACCACGCGCTGTCGAAGGCTCCCTCTATGTCAAGTGACACAAGCACAATCAGCTTTTTGTTCACTAATTGTCTCCTCACAAGCTGTATCATTTCATAGAGGAGTCCTCGGTGCTACGCTGCGGCATGAAGCCATACTGATTCAGTTTGATCCCAGATACCGGTATACCTTGATCCGCCGGATGATTGCCTTTCCGCAGTCTTCCCAATACAGGCAATAGCCCAATCAGCCTGTATGATTTAGGGTGCGTGTAGGTGCTTTCCCCTGTTTCCTGAGTACCACTATCACTGCCTCTGCCGGCTGAGTCAGGAAGTGTACAGAGTTCCCAGACACTTGTTGATCAGCGCTAGAAAAGTGACGGGTCAGGGTAATAGCCGCAACGCAAATGTCTGCTGTGAGGACAAAATTCACGCCAGAGCCTTTTTCGGATTAGGCTGTTCGCGGCCCACATCAGCTCCTCTACTGTGAAGGGCGGGTCACATGACTCGTCATGAGACCTTTTATTTACAATATCAGCTTCTGCTCTGACCTGTCTGTGTTCCGCGTCATCGTCTTCAGCTTTATCCTCCGGGTAGAAGGTCTCCACCAAGAGTTTGTGATTCCTCCCCCACCCAAGGCTTTATCATTGCTGACAAGAGGGATATCCTCTTGTCTTCTTCTGATGATGCGGCCTATCACCCTGTATATTCATCCCACATTGTCTCTCTATTCTGTCTTCCACAGAACTGTTTCCAGCTTGTGGTCTGAGCCCTCTTCATCTCCAGATGGTATCTTTCTTTGCGTCGATGTACTGTCCGACGACCAGATCTCGGCGGACGTGCGCAGCGTAAGATGTCGGCGCTTCAGCCTGGAGACTTCTCTTTTTGAGTTTCGACAACTCCTTGGTCACCAAGGCAACCCTATTCGTCTTCTACTCTCTAATTTTGGCATTGTATTTTTCGCATGTATTCACTATGGTTTTCATAATTATCTATAACTCTATCCAAATTTACTTTGTTATTTATGTTTTCTACTTCTGATTTAGTGATGTTTCTGTCCTTCCAGAATGAGCAGTTCTCACAAAACTCGCTCAATTTCCACCCAACTTCTTTGTATTGTACTTTCGATGGTGTTCTTTTAACGTCTACGCCTACAGATTTTTCCA
The DNA here is from genome assembly GCA_029286865.1 of Teinopalpus imperialis. Taxonomy (NCBI): domain Eukaryota; kingdom Metazoa; phylum Arthropoda; class Insecta; order Lepidoptera; family Papilionidae; genus Teinopalpus; species Teinopalpus imperialis. The sequence goes on along the minus strand of JAGSMU010000256.1, from coordinate 17,206 downwards.
AATTTATACTGAATATAGGATTGCTGGCCAATGGTCCAGGCAGATATCTCTCAGAGCCTCAGTCCTCCACTCTACCGGTACCAGGTCCGTCGAACAGGTTGTTATATCGACGCAGCTAGAGAATCTCTTCCCACCTCTAATGGTGTCGAAGGTGGGCTCAGTCCCTTCGGTTGGTATATGGAGCTCCAGTTCGTCCAATGTGGCCGCTAACTCAACTATTATCCACTTTCCGGCTGCCCACCACGTATTCCACGCGTTCACGTCTCCACCCAGTATCACGCTTCCAGTCGTCAAACCCTCCACGGCCGCTTTAATAGAGTCCAGGTATGGATCAATGGGCTTATCACCTTCCAGGTACACCGACACCACTCTATCTCCGGAAGCCCCTGTTCTCGAGTGGCAACAACTATGTTCTCAGTTGTGAGGTCGGGGCACTGAATTGACGTCAATTGTCGTCGAACGGTACAATGGCAGCCTTGATCACCTTTCCGGTGGTTCGAGATTGTGACATTCGTACTATTCTTGTGCCCTGGTGGTGTCGCATCTCCCGATCCGCCCGATATAGGGTTCCTGGACAATGGCGAACGTTATTTTCCGCCTGGCTGCCTCGATAATTAATTCGGCCGTGGCGAGTTCACTCTTTGAAGGTTTGCCTGGACCGCGATACCAGTGGTTTACTGGAGTTGGTGCTACCTTGAACGCCCTTAGCAATACGCTACCGTTGATCTAGCCAGGGTCTCCCGCATCTTTCTCACCGGACCTCCATGCTAAATGTGTTCAGCGTGGTCCTTTTTCTCTATCTTTGCCTTCGTGCAATTCCGGCCAGCTCGGTATTGCTTCTCCGGAGAGCCAGGCCGTTTTCCGTTCTGAGTGTGGGCCCCGCAGTGGCCTGAACATCACGGTTTCAGTGCATAATTTCTTGCTGTGCCCATACCCCAAACATCTGGAGCATTGATCCTTGAGGGATTGATCGGCCACTCTTATCCGCTGCGAATCGATAATACCTACCTCCATGGCGGTTCCACAGTTGGTGGAACTTTCATCGCATGTGCTGTGAGTTGGTTCTAGTCTTTTCTGTGCTGACCTCCATTCGTAGGTCTTCCCCGATGACATCCTGAAAAGATGTTTGTTCTGAGCCTTGATAGCTTTTACTACGTCCTCATCGGTGTTATACTGCATGACGTCCTTCAGTATCACCAATGGATCTTTATTTTGACGTCATCAACATTCAAAGTACCTGCTTTCTTTATTCTGTCTTTCACTCTGTTCACCTCTTCTTGCGTTAACCACATCCCACTATCACTTTCCTGTCCTTTGCTTTCCTTATTTTATCTATTCTAAGGCCTACTTCTGTAGCATTTATTGCCTTTCTTATTTTGTCTATCACCTGATCTCCTGTTTCTCTTTCATCCGTAGATGTAATCGCCACGGAGTGCATGGCCATGTTCTCTGCTTTGTTGATGTCCTCCTTAGTCTGGCTGCAACATTTGCGTAGGATACTTTATCTTCCCTAATTTCTTGCCTCTTTAACTGCTCCTTTAGTTTTTCCATTTCTTTTTGTTTTCTTCTAGAAGTTTTCCATGTTCCTCTAACTTCTTAAAAATGTGTTTTCTACTTCTTCTTTCTTGTCTCGTGACCCTGTTCCGAGTTCTATCGCCTTCTTCTCCTTATCTATAGTCTCTGTCTCTGGACTCCTGTCTCTCTGCCTCCTTGACCAGCTGATAGAGCCTCTCTATAACCTGGTGACTTCCATCTTAATGTCTGTCCTCAGGTTTCTGAGTTGTTCAGATTCAGCTTGGCTTTGTGGAGGCAGGCCCTAGCCTCGCTTATTCGATCCGCGTATTTTGCGACCTCGATCTTCTGTGTGTCGTCTGTGGCCTCCGCTGATGGTCTGCGGGTCTTTTCTTTTGGATTCTGGGACGTCGCTATTTTCTGTTTTTGGCGGACCGCCAATGTGCCAGTCTTACCCGACTGCTTCTGTCCGTCCAGAGACGCATCGCTAATAGCGGACCTTGACAACGATCCTCTAGAACTAGGAGGAAGCACATGCGTTGTCACTTCATCGCTGACCACAGGTGTGTTGGTAGAGGAAGCGACCTCTGCTTCTAGGGGGCTCGACATATGTGAGTCTTCTGTGATGCTCCCAGATGTTGCCTTCGGAAGGTCCTCACTTACGGTTTTGATTGCCTTTTTTGTAGGTGTGCGTATTCCGATCATTTTTTAGTCTAATGAGAATTTATTTGTTTTTATAATTTTTATTGCTGTGTAGAAATCTACCTAAGCAATGAAGACTGGGAGGGTGGGCGGGCGATTTTTTCCTAATTTTGTGCGTTTCTGTTCCAGGTTTCGGCTGATTCGTCGGTTGTGGACAGGGACCTACCGATCGGGAGCAAAAACAACACGAAAACGAACGAAAATAAAAACTTTATAAATCTAATATAATTACGTAACTAAGAAAACTTAAAACTGATAAAAACGAGAAAACGTCTTAAAAGTGGCGCAAGAAGACTTTAGACTGATTAAACTACTCAATTACTACTTTAAAACACAAACTTGACATACACTAGGCGTTATACCACGAAGATATTGGCGGTTAGGTTTTTTTATATATAGTGATTCCATTTCTGGGGGTCGCATGTATATTCCCCTGACATGTATCGTCAGGGACTTTTTTGTGCTTTTTATCATTTTATATATGTCAAACTTAATATTTACATATCAACTTTTAAAATAAATATTTCTTCTTTATTGCGCTTTATAATTACAATTTCTATCTTTCCTCGTCGCTATATCTATCGCTATAGTTAAAATATAAACATATATTTTCTATTCTTCTATTTATTTATTTTTTTTTTTTTTTTTTTTTTTTTTTTTTTTTTTTTTTTTTTTTTTTATTATTATTATATATAAGTGTATATGTATGTATAACTTAACTATTATTATTTATTTATTCTTATTTATTACTTTGCTGGCTATATATTTACAAAAGCTAATAAACTTATCCCTAGATTCCTTATTTATAATAATTTCGTGTATATTATTTTTGCTTATTTTTATTTCTAATTCTATCTCCATATCCATTCTCTCTCTGCTGTACATGGGATATTCCCAGATAAGGTGGATCACACTTTCCACCTTATCGTCGCCTGGAAACTTACGCAGAGCTCCTTGCATTTGAATTTATGCAAATGCTCGGAAAACCCGCCGTGTTCTGTCAACACCTGTGTCAGTACACCGGTGGGTTCAATCTCTCACAATCCTATATGCGTTTGTTGCCTGCGGAAGGAAGATCTTTGTTGTTGAGGCTGTTTGGCTTGTTCATTCTTTGTTCCATTCCCTCGCTGACTTTTCACGGATTTGTTGCTTGACGAATGAAACCGGGAAGAGGTCATAGTTGGGCTTTGTTTCTTCTATTCTAGTGCTGCCTCTTTAGCCAGTTTGTCAGCTCTTTCATTGCCTTCAATTCCACAGTGTGCTTTGATCCAGAACAAGGATATATGTTTGTTCTGGAGTTTGGCAGCTTTGATATTTGCACGAGATTGACGGCAAGTTGGTGCGTTGAGGCGTTGTTGATGACAGTCTCCAAGGCTGATCTCGAGTCGCTGTATATGCCAAAACTCGTTTCTTTACGTTCTAATATAGTCCGTGTGGCTGTGCATATGGCCAGAAGTTCCGCTTGATATACCGTGCAGTACGGTGACAATTTCAATTTGACGGCTGGTCTCTCCTTTCGTTATTCCATAAGGACAGCGCTGCTCCGACCTTTCCATCAATTTTACTGCCATCCGTTTTTACTCGAATCGTTTGAGTATTTTGGCAATCGACTTGGTCTTGGTTTCTATCAAGCTCATGAGCCTCAAACTCATATGCTCAGCCGGATGGGGAGTTTTGTCATATGAAACCACTCGTTCTACTTCTATCCCCCAGTTCTGCCCAGTGTACTCCTTCTTGACCTCATAGAGAGTTGCCGCCTCCTAATTCGGATGTCGATGGAAGCAGCCCAGACAGTACCAGGGCTGCATTTAAGGAGACAGTTTTATATGCCCTTATTAATTTTGTGCGAAACCCCTCTGGACATTGTTCAGCTGCTTTTGCACCTATTTTCTTGTCGCCGGTGCCCATACACTGGAGGCGTATTGCAAACACTGGCTCCACAGTCGCGGTGTATATAATGCGGATGACTTCCGGGTGTAGGCCCCAGCTAATTCTTGCTGCTCTAGAAAGCTGCTTATATATGTTGATAGCTTTCTTACTCACCTCCACTACATGTTTATTGAAGGTGAGTTTGCTATCGATGTGAAGTCCCAGGATCTTTACGTCATCAGACATGCCAATGTCGACCCCACCCATCCTCAGTCTTGGAACATCATACTTCAGCTTTCGGGTGACTAACATGGCTTTAGTCTTTGATGGACCAAAAATGAGCTTATTTTTGATGCCCCAATCCCGAACATAGGCAAGGGCGGCATTGGCTTGATTTTCTATTTCCAGAGCAGAGCTTCCAACGAAAACGAGAACAACGTCGTCAGCAAACGCTTGGTAATAGTCGCCTCGACGTTCGAGTCCTTTTAATAGGGGGTCAAGGAGCAGGTTCCACAAAATGGGGCCGCCAATCGATCCCTGCACACAGCCTTTTGTGGCATCCTTTGTATGCTCAACCTCCATATCTGACGGTGACCTTTCTGTTACGTAAGTAGCTGTCAAGAATTCTCCGGATATTAATTGGGCACTTTTCCTGTGCCAAGCGGACTCTAATCGCAGGCCACCATGCGTTGTCAAAGGCTCCCCTATGTCCAGAGATACCATTGCGACCATCTTCTTCGCTTCTATTTTTGGCGTATATAGTTAACTAGAACATAGAGGGAGTCCTCAGTGCTTTTCTGGGGCATGTGGCGGTTAGGTTAGGTTAGGTTTTTTACCTCGTATTTCTGGGCCCTGTACGTATTACCCCGACATGATAACTCAGGGACTTTTTTGTTCATTTGTAACATTATCCACTTACACTATTTTTTAGTCGAGTCTTATCTCTGTATACATCGTATTCTATTCTTATATATATTTCTTCTTTGTCAAACTTAATATATATATAGTTCTAAATTTAGTTACTATGTAGTATATATAACGAAATATTCACACACATACTAACATACTCATACATTCATTTTGTTTTATTTTGTTGTATAGCTTTCATCGCCACACGCTTGCAGAAATGCAGGAATTTCTGGCTAAAATCTCTGATACTGATAAGGACTGGCAAGTTATTTATTGTTACTTTTAAACCTGTGTAGCTCTCAACATTGAGCCTCTCCCCTGCGTTGACAGGACACTCCGTTATGAGGTGCAAGATATCCTCCTTGATGGTGTCGTCACAGACACACGACGGGCTCTCTTTACACCTGAAGCGGTTCAAGTATTCGGAGAAACCGCCGTGGCCCGTGAACACCTGCACAGACAGAGCGTCCATCTCCAGGTTTTTAATTACGCTGAAGGCTTCTGACGCGTCCGGGAAGAAGGCTTTGGTGACGGAAGCCGTGTCACCTCTTCGATACCTCCTGTTCCATTCATCAACCGACTCCAAACGGATTTGTCGCTTGACGAACGAGACAGGGCATCGATCGTAGTCGGGGTCCTCTTGGTCTTAATTGCAGCCTCCTTTGCAAGTTCGTCCGCCCTCTCGTTCCCCTCCAAACCTGCGTGGGCTTTCACCCATGTTAGGGAGATGTTCTTCCCACGTCCCCGCAATGTACAGATGTTTTGTCGTGCTTTCACCGCGAGGGGATGCAGGGAATCCGGGTTAATAACCGTTTGGAGGGCGGACCTGGAGTCGCAATAGACCCTGAAGTTCCGTGCAGAGTGCCGTAGTGCCCACTCGGTGGCTTCACTGATTGCCAGCAATTCCGCCTGGTAGACGGTGCAGTAATCACCCAGCTTGAGCGCTTCGGGTACTCTTCTCGGCCGTGCCTATCCAAATGGATAGTGCCGCTCCGACTTTCCCCTCGATTTTACTACCGTCGGTGTAAATTCGGACGGTAGCCTCGTCTTGCGTAGGCAAATCCACACCGTCCCCCATGCAGGTGAAGTCCAGCTCCAGCCTTTCGGCAGGATGTGGCATCTCGGCGTAGGGAGTCCTAGTCTCCATATCCCTGTCCCCTACCACTCGCCGCGATATGCCTCTCTTTACTTGGTAAAGAGAGGCTGCTTCCTGACTTTATATCCAGGGAAGCAATCCGGCTAGCAGCAGGGCTGAATGCAGGGAGACGGTCCTATACGATTTCACAATCTTCTGGACAAACCCTCTGCACGGAGTCCAGCTGCTTGGCAAACTTTAGGTGTCGCCGACGCCCATGCGCCCGCAGCGTACATGATCGTCGGCTCCACCACCGCCGTATAAATGGTTCTTAAATCCACCGGGGTTCAACTCTATTGACCTTAGCGGCCCTCGACAGTTGGACGTACAGACTCTGCGTCGACACACATTTGCAATGTGCGTTGAACGTGAGTCCGTCGTCCACTGTGAGGCCGAGTATCTTGATGTTCTTGGAGAGCCTGATCCTCACACCGCCCATGGTCAGGAGTGGTGAGTCAAACTTCAGCTTCCTCGTCACTACCATAGCCTTAGTTTTGTGTGCTGCGAAGTTTAGCTTATTTTGACCCCCACCCCCGAACATAATCGAGTACCGGTTCGGCTCTCCGCCGGTTTCTAGTGCATTGTCCCCGAGATAATCAAAACCACGTCATCAGCAAAGGCCTGACAGTATACCCTCCGCCCCAATTCTTCCAGGAGAGGATTAAGCGGCAGGTTCCACAGCGTAGGACCCCCAATGGATCCTTGCACGCACCCCCTTTGTCGTACGCTTGACCCATTCCGCACCGGCGAACCCGACGCGCACTGATCGATCGCTAAGATAGCTGTCAATTAGGCGCCTCAGGTCCACCGGGCATCCGGTCTCCGCCAGTCTGAGTCTGATCGCGGGCCACCACGCATTATCGAATGCTCCCTGAGCCCAGCGACACCAAAACAATGAGCTTTTTCACGAAGCCGATCATTTAGGTGTCCCATCATGGCACAGAGGGAGTCTTCGGTACTACGTTGCGGCATGAAGCCGTACTGGCTGTCACTGATCTGGGGCACTATGTGCCACCTGATTCTCTGGACAACCATCTTTTCGCAGATCTTACCCAGTACCGGCAAGAGACCTGGCGTGGGTCTGTAGGACTTAGGGTCCGCGTATGTGTCCTTTCCCGGCTTCCGTATGACTACTACCACAGCTTCCTTCCACCTTGCAGGGAAGTAAGAAAGACTTAGGCACTTGTTCATAAGTGCGAGGAACAGGTCAGGGTCCAGTGTGATTGCCGTACAGCAGATGTCGGAGGTAAGGCCGTCCATTCCAGGCGCCTTTTTTGGATTGAACGACGACGCGGCCCACAGCAGTTCGCTCTTGGTGAATGGTGGGTTGGAAGCGAGTCATTACGCAGCCTCGAGCTGTATCTGCAATTTCTCTTACTTGCTTGTGTTCCACGTCGTCGTTGGCGGATTATCCTGATAGAACGTATCCGCCAGCAATTTGGCCGACTCCTGCCCTCCCAGTACTACTCCATTTCGTACCAGAGGAACGTCCTCTTGTCTCACCGCTGTACGTCTAATCACCCGGTATATACCGTCCCACATCGACTCCCTATCTTGCTGGCCGCAGAAGGCCTTCCAGCTGGCGGTTTGCGCTTTCTTTACTTCAAGGAAATAGTTTTCCTTGGCCTCAAGGTACTGCTCGACAACCCACTCTCGGCGGATCGGTGCAGCGCAAGAGATTCTGCGCTTTTTCCGCAGGACCTCTTTTTTGAGGTTAGTGAGTTCCACCGTCCACCAGGGCAATCCTATAAATTTCTTACTGCTGACTTGTATTTGTGACGCGTCGATGCCCCGGACCGGTCGCCCCAAGCGCGGGGCGGTGTACTGGTGGTCGGCAGAGATCGCGGAGCTGCGAGCGATCTGCTTGCGGAGCCGACGCCAGTACACCAGAGCCCGAAGGGGAGCGAAGGCGAGCCCGAGTGAGGATATAGCCAGACTCTACGAGGTGTATCGAGCGGCCACGAAGGCGTTGCAGGCAGCCATCTGCAACGCCAGGTCTCGGTCCTGAGAGCTCCTGGAGGGACTCAACGAGGATCCGTGGGGCGTCCGTACAGGATGGTGCTAGAAAAGCCCTGTCCTTTGACGCTGCCGGTGACGGAAACTCGATCCGGCTCCCTTTGGGAAGAGTGATTAGCTCGCTCTTTCCGGAGGGCCGGTCAAGTCCTCAGGCCTCACCCCAATCTTCGTTTCATTGGAGTGAAGAAATGGGGGTGACTGCACAGGAGCCAGACCGAGCCGTGGGCCGCTTGCGAGGCCGGAACATCATGCTGACCCGATGAATTCCCGGTCGGGTCTGGGTGTTGAGTCTGGCTACCCTCGGGGAAATCAGGCTGCGGCAGCTGTTCACCAGCTGCCTCGTAACTCCTCGTTCCCTAGGGCCGGGAAGGAGGCCCGACTGGTCCTCTTGAAGAAGGCAGACAGAGTCGCAGATTCTCCCTCTGCGTACCGTCCCATATGCCTGTTAGACGAGGCTGGCAAGTTATTCGAGAGACTTTGCCGCCCGTCTCGCTAACGGCATCTGTCGCGTCGAAACCTGATCTCGCCGAAAACCAGTTCGGTTTCCGACGGAGCGTTCCACCATCGACGTGGTTCTGCGCGTCCGCTCCCTGTCGGAGCAGGCTGTGTCCCGGGGCGGCGTGGCGTTGGCGATTAACATTGATATCGTCAACGCCTTTAATTCCCTGCCCTGGGACGCGATAAGGGGGGGACTTGTACACCATGGTGTTCCCCCCTACCTGCACGGCGTGATCGCGGACTACTTGCGCGACAGGTACATCTTGTACGTGGACCGAGACGGTACGAGGATCCGGAGGGAGATCCAGTGTGGGGTTCCACAGGGGTCGGTTTTGGGCCCGTTACTGTGGAATCTCGCCTACGACTCTGTTCTGCGAGTCGAGCTCCCCGCTGGCGTTAATGTCGTCTGTTACGCTGACGACACGTTGGTGGTCGCCAGTGGGGACTCCTTCGAGAGGGCCAAGGAGCCGCCGAGCTTGGGGCGGAAATCGTCGTCGCCAAAGTCCACGAGTTGGGACTGGAGGTAGCGCCTCACAAGACCGAGGCGCTATGGTTCCACAAACTGCCGCGGAGCAGGGAACCACCCGACTCGTGCGTCCGAGTAGGTGGGTCTGAAGTCAGAGTGGGGCGGTACATGAAGTACCTGGGCCTCACTCTGGACAGTCGCTGGGGCTTCGAAGAGCATTTCGAGCGCCTGGTCCCCCGGATCGAGAGGGTAGCGGGTGCTATGCACAGACTGCTGCCCAATCTCGGGGACCGGGAGGGAGGAAGTTCGCCGCCTCTATGCCGGGTCGTACGATCCGTAGCCCTGTACGGGGCGCCCGTCTGGAGCGAGGCTGGCCATCCGACGCTGTAGGACTAAGATCTACAGCGTCCAGCGTAGGATAGCCATACGGGTCGTACGAGGATACCGGACGGTATTGCTCGCAGAGTGGTGATAATCCTGGCTCGCTTTCCACCTCTGGATATACTGGCGGACATGGACGCGAGGGTGTATCACCGGATTCGCGTCCTACGCCAGAGCGGTGGTGGCGAGCCAGAAAAGGCGCTCGAGGCGGTAAAACGGCAGGAACGACGTATCGCATTCACGACGTGGCGCGCAAGGCTCCGCGAGGCATATGCGCGCAAACGCGTCGTCGAACGTCCTGCCGGTCTTCGAAACCTGGATGCAGCGACGAGGAGGAAGACTCGCCTACAGACACGCGGGTGATCACCGGGCACGGTTGCTTCGGTGATTACCTGTAAGATCGGTCGCGAGGCGACGGCGAATTGCTTCCACTGTGGTGGCAACGACCAAGACTCCATGCTTTTGCACTCGCCGCTTGCCGTGGGAAATACGAGCAGCGGGTCTTGGTCGGTCACATCGGACGGAACCTGTCCCTGCCAGCAGTCGTGTCGGCGATGCTGCGCGGGGAATCGGCGTGGAGGACCGTAGCCTCCTTCTGCGGACGTAATGGTCCGAAAGGAGGCTGCCGAGCGGGATAGAGAGGACCGATCCTGCTCGAAGACGGGGCCGACGCGGCGCTCGCGCCTCTTCACGGCCTCGATCCCCGTAAGCAGGGCCCTGGGTCGCTGACGATCGGAGTGGGGCTCCGACCGTCCAGTAATAGCGGCTCCGAGGAGGACGACGGCACGACGTGGTACCGTGTCGTCGTGATAGTTCCGCGAGGGTTCTGGGGTGCGATCTTCACGCACGCCCGGGACGAGCTATCCCAGCGAAGCGCAGGGGGTTGCGGTTGCGTTCCTTACGGAGATCCCGCGACCCCTCGCGGCGTTAGTGGCGACCACCGTGGGGTTTTAGTCGGTGCGAGTCCGACATAACCCGCCCTTGCTTGAGAAGCGGGTATGCGTAGGCATTTCCCCACGCTAAAAAGGTGGGTTAAGGTTTTTTTCATTCATTTTCAAAATATACTATTATATACGATTTATTTATTTCTTAGATTTACTTTTCTTATTATTTTAATACAGTATTCTATAAAATCATGTTTAGTTTCCTTTTGACAAATTAGTTGACTTAATTTTGTGGCTTCTATTTTAATTCCGGTTTTTAATTCTATGTCCTGTCGATCCTACAATGCACTGGGCACTCTGTTATTACGTGGATAACTGTTTCCGTAACATCCGGGTCCGCAAATACGACGAGGCTCTTTGCGCGAATCGATTCAGGTACTCCGAACCCGCGTGCCCAGTGAGTAGTTGCGTGGAGTGCATGTTTGTAGTTACCGATTTAATGAATTCTGGGCGCTATATAGATGTTGGGCAAAATATCTTCGTGCCAGATGCCGTGGCTTCCCTCCGTGTACCTCCGGTTCCATTCATGAGTATACTCTCGGTTTATCTCTTCATAGAAACCGAAGCATTCAGTCATAGGCAGTTTTTGTCTTTGGCTGTGTATAGCTGCGTGTTTCATGACTCATCCATCTCTCATTCCCTTCAATCCCCATGGGCCTTCACCCAGTACAGGAGATGGTTTTTCCTTTAGTATTGCCTGGCTTATGTTGTTTTGTGCCTGAATTGCTAAAGGGTGCCTTGTCTCACTGTTGCGCATAAGTGTCTAGGGCGGCCCTAGAATCACTGAATATTCCAAATGAATATCCAGCTCTTTCAGGGCCTCCACCGTTGCATTTTGGAGAGCCAGAAGCTCGGCGGTATACTGTGCAATGGGACGACAGCTTAAACTTTTGGACTTGGTTTCGAGGCCGTTTTCCATAAAAACGCGGCCCGACTATGCCGCCCGCTGCCGTCCGTGTATATTTTATATTCCGAGTTCGCCGGGGTGTTGATCTGCTCCTGGCTCTCGGGTGTTGACCTCTAGATGTTGCTTACATGCAGGGTGTGTGGATTTGGTGTACATAATGCTTCCTTCTCGACCTCCCTATCTCCGTATGCATGCTCCTTTTCCTTTCTTATCTACAAGATTGGCAGCCTCTTTGATACGAAGAGTCGAGAAAGCGATATTCCTGACAGTGCGAGTGCGGAGTTAAGCGAGACCGTTCTGTATGCTCGGCATTTTCTGAGCGAAACCTCTTTGCACGGCATTGAGCTGTTTTCACAAACTAGCTTTGCTGCAGATTTCCCCAGGCTCAGCCGCATACATGTCGGTTCCACTGCTGCCGTGTATATTGTTTTTACTACTATTTCGGGTTTAGCCCCCACGTTATTGGCCGCTCTGGTTAAATGTTTGTATATGTCAGTGATTTTCTGCATGTAGAATTTGATGTGTGTTTGTTGAAGGTTAACTTTCTGTCGCGTGTTAAGCCCAACGGTTTGATTTCTTGGTCCATGTCGATTGGGATCCCTCCGTAATGCTCAGGCATTGGGATGTCATATTTTAACCTGTTTGTTATGACCATTGCTTTTGTTTTATGTGGTGCAAACTTAGGTTGTTTTGACACCCCACGCCTGAACATAATCGAGTGCCTCTAGCACTGGTGTTAATGCCGACGTCTCCCGCTAAATACCCGAAGCACGACGTCGTCGGCAAATACCTGAAGCGTGGTGCCCCTCTGCTCCAGATCTTTAATAGGGGTCAATCAGGGTTCCATAAAAATGGTCCCCTATCGAACCTGTACGCACCCCTGGCTAGTGCTTTTAATAACTCCTCTCCCGCATACCTCACTCTGACCTTTCTGTCTGTCGGGTAACTGTCAGTATTCTCCGGATGTTAATAGGGCACTTCTCCTTCGCTAATCTCATTCTGATGGCGGGCCACCATGCGCTGTCAAGGCTCCCTCTATGTCTAATGGAAACAATGGTGACGAGTAGTTTTTGTTTCAGCTTATCGCGTGTTCCATCAGATCATAGAGGGAGTCCTCGTACTCTTCTGTGGTACGAAGCATACTGTCATGACTCAGTCTGGGGACCAGATGCCGCGAGGCATTAACAATCATCCTCTCGGTAGTTTTCCCATCACCGGGAGGAGGCCAATGGGTCCTATAGGACTTTGGTGTGGTATAAGTTTCCTTATCGGCTTTCTTATTACCGCTACTGTGGCCTCCTTCCAGATGGTGAGGAAAAGAACTCAGTTCTATCTGTTGGCCATCATCAGAGTGGAAGTCCGTGTCGCCTTCGACCAGCGCGAACAATATCACCGGTCACTCCATCCCCCAGGTGCCTTCTTCGGGTTAAAGGCTCTCGCGGCATTTAGCAGCTCCTCCCGCTTACTAAAAGGAGGGTCTGTTCCTCTTCCTGATCCTGACCGTTTATTTGTTCCACGGCTCTTCTTATATCCCGATGATGTTCTAAAATCAGGGTTAGGCGGTCGTCGTTTGGGAAGAATATTGTCCACCGAAGCTCTACCACCGATTCTTTGGAGACAGCACTTTATCGCCTTTCATATCAATTCATCCTCCTGCCTCCTAGTCGCCTTCTTAAGATCCTGTATATCCCATCCCACATCCCTTCCTTTTCTTGCCTTCCACGAGAACTCCTTCCAACTACTTGTGTAACCGCCCTCCATAATTCTCATACTCTTCTTTTTGTTTCAGATACCTGGCTACGACGATGTTTCTCCTGCAGGGTGCTGCGCAGCAGTTCGGCGCTTAAGGTAAGTGTTTTCTTCTTCTTATCCTCCAACAACCCGGTCCACCAGGAATCTTAGGTTTAGTCTTACACTTTATTTTTGAACACCTCCTCACATGCTTCGATGCAGCATCACATATGGTTTATGGTGTTCTCTAATTCTTCCTTTGTGTTTGTCCTTTTAATCTTTGGGTGTCAGATTTTTGTCCCTCTTGAATTGAGATACCTTTTCAATAAAAGATTGCCAATTCGCATCCTGGTGTTGTATTTTCTTGTTGTACTTTCGCCTTTGGCTCGTCTCTTAGCCCTCCTTCCTTGAAGTAAACGATGATACGGTTGTGATCGGAGCTGACGGCGTCTTCGATCACCTTCCACTTAATACCTTAGCATGTCAGGGCAGAAGTGACGTAAACACACTGCCTAAACACTCTGTTCCTCACGGTCTGGAACGTTGGTACACCGCCGCATTCAGTATCTCCAACCTGTGCTGATTTGCGAAGCCCAATATGGCTTCTCCTCTACTGTCTGTGGTTTTGCTACCCCACCAGATACTTTTGGCATTTATGTCGCCTCCACTATAATAGATTTTGGCCCAAGCTCCTGATTGCGCGACTCAGGTGGTAAAGGGTAATCGTCAACCGGTTGGTCTGGTTCAAAGTACGGATATAGTGTGAACCAGTCCTTGCCCGACTTCCACCACGGTGATGTTATTTGTGGTGTGCCAGGGTGGGCTCTGGCGTCTATGTCTGGGTTTAGTACCATTATCGCCGGCTTTACGCGTGGCGACTCCTGGAAGGCCTCACACCCCGGTAATTCTTTACCACTTTTGCCACCCACGTATGGTTCTTGGTGTTAACACGAAATCGTATTTCCTTTTATTGGCTTCTGGTACGATTTCGTTTGTCGCAAGTTCTTTGCGTTACCTGCAGATTGACTTGGGCCGATTGTACATGTTTGGTCTCTGTTTCTGGGGTTTGGCTGTGGGATGGTGGCCATGCTGTCCACTGTGGCTACCCTTAGCAATACGCGTTGCAGCCTGGCTAGCGCATCCCACTTCCGTCGCACTGGGCACTCGGCACTGAATGCGTTATGCTCAGCATGTTAGGTTAAGTTAAGGTTAGGTTAAGGTTAGGGAGTTGGGTTAGGTTTTTTTTTGGATACTGCGCGTTCCCCACAGGCGGTCATTGTCAGGGATGTTACCTCGAGCTTTTGTTTGTTTTCACTTTGTTGTTACAATTCCCAATATTATAGGTTTACATTGCTTCTTTTGTTATTCTATTTCGGTTCTTCCGTTTCTCTTTCTTTTATATATTTTACATTTACGCGATTTCTTTTACATTCAATTTCTTTCATTTCATTTCATTTTCAAAAATGCTATTATGTGATTTATTTATTTCTTAGATTTACTTTTCTTATTATTTTAATACAGTATTCTATAAAATCATGTTTAGTTTCCTTTTGACAAATTAGTTGACAATTTTTGTGGCTTCTATTTTAATTCCGGTTTTAATTCTATATCTGTCGATCCCTACAATGCACTGGGCATCTATTATGAATATTCATCATATCCGGGTCGCAAATACGACGAGCTCTCTTTGCACGAATCGATTCAGGTACTCCGAGAACCCGCCGTGCCAGTGGTAGTTGCTGATGAGTGCATGTTTGTAGTTACCGATTTTATGAATTCCTGGGCTATATAGATGTTGGGCAAAATATCTTCGTGCCAGATGCCGTGGCTTCATCGATACCTCCGGTTCCATTCATGAAGAGTCCTCTCGGATTTGTCTCTTCAGATAAATCAGCATTGATAATTGAGTTTTGTCTTTGTGTATAGCGCTGCGTGTTTAGCGGCTCATCGCTCTCTCATTTCCCGCTATCCCCAGCGGGCCTTCACAGTACAGGAGATGGTTTTCCTTTAGTATTGCCTGACATGTTGTTTTGTGCCTGGTGCTAAAAGGGTGCCTTATCTCACTGTTGCATAAAAGTGTCTAGGGCGGCCTAGAATCACTGAATATTCAAATGAATATCCAGCTCTTTCAGGGCCTCCACCGTTGCATTTTTAGGCAAGCTCAGCGGTATACTGTGCAATGGGACGACAGCAAGCTTTTTGGACTTGGTTTCGATGCCGTTTTTCCATAAAACGCGGCGAGCCCCGACGCTGCCCTCAGCCCGCTGCCGTCCGTATATTTACATTCATAGTTCGCGGTGTTGGTCTATGCTGAAACCAGTGTTTATTACTCTAGATGTTGCTTACATGCGGGGTGTGTGGATTTGGTGTATAATACTTCCTTCTCGACCTCCTATCTCCGTATGCATGCTCACTTCCTTTTCTTATCTCAAAAGATTTGTGGCAGCCTCTTTGATACGAAGGTCGAGAGGCAGTATTCCTGACAGTGCGAGAGTGCGGAGTTAAGCGAAACCGTTCTGTATGCTCGGCATATTTTCTGGGCGAAACCTCTTTGCACGGCATTGAGCTGTTTTCACCAAAACTAACTTTGCTGCAGATTTCCCCAGGCTCCAGCCGCATACGTAATGATCGGTTCCACTGCTGCCGTGTATATTATTTTTACTATTTCGGGGTTTAGCCCCACGTTATTTTAGCCGCTCTGGTTAAATGTTTATATATGTCGAGTGCTTTTCTGCATGTGAGGGTGATGTGTTTGTTGAAGGTTGGTTTACTGTCAATGTTTAGCCCAGCAGTTTGATTTCTCGGTCCGTGTCGATTGGCATCCCTCCCATGCTCAGGCGTGGGATGTCATATTTTAACCTGTTTGTTATGACCATTGCTTTTGTTTTATGTGGTACCAAACTTGAGTTTGTTTTGACACCACGCCTGAACAATCGAGTGCCTCCCTAGCACTGGTATTAATGCTCGACGTCTCCCCATACATCTGAAACGCGACGTCGTCAGCAAATGTCTGCAATGCGTGGTGCCCCTCTGCTCCAGATCTTTTAATAAAGGGGTCAATCAGGAGGTTCCACAAATGGGTCCCCCTATCGAACCCTCGCCGCGCACCCAGCTGGTACTTTTTTGATGTCTCCTCGCATACCTCACTCTGTGACCTTTCTGTCTGTCAGGTAACTGTCCATTATTCTACGGATGTTAATAGGGCACTTCTCCTTCGCTAATCTCATTCTGATGGCGAATTACCATGCGCTGTCAAAGGCTCCTATGTCCTAATGAAACAATAGGTGACAGATAGTTTGTTTCAGCTTATCGCGTACGTCGGTATCAGATCATGGGGAGTCTTCCATTATCTTCTGTGGTACAACCATACTGTCGCGAGCTCAGTCTGGGGACCAGATGCCACCTGGAGGCGGCCAACAATCAATCTCTCGAGTAGTTTTCCCATCACCGGGGAGGGAGGCCAATGGGTCATATAAGGACTTTTGGTGTGGTATAAGTTTCCTTATCCGGCTTTCTTATTACTACTACTGTGGCCTCCTTCCAGATGGTGGGGAAAAAGACTCAGTTCAAACATCTGTTGGCCATCATCAAGTGGAAGTGTTCGCCTTCGACCAGCGCCGAACAATATCTTTTGATCCTCCATCCCCCAGGTGCCTTCTTCGGTTAAGGCTCTCGCGGCATTTAGCAGCTCCTCCTTACTAAAGGAGGGTCCTGTTTCTCTTCCTGATCTGACCGTTTATTTGTTACATTGCTCTTCTTATATCCCGATGATGTTCTAAATCGGTTTGGCGGTCGTCGTTTGGGAAGAATGTGTCCGCGATCTCTACCACCGATTCTTTTGGAACAACCTTTATCGCCTTTCACCATCAGTTATCCTCCTGCCTCTAGTCCCCTTCCTTAAGATCCACCAATATATCATCCCACATCCCTTCCTTTTCTTGCCTTCCACCAGAACTCCTTCCAACTTCTTGTCTTAGCACTCCTCACCTCATTCTCATACTCTTCTTTTTGTTTCAGATACCTGGCTACGACGATGATGTTTCTCCTGCAGGGTGCTGCGCAGCGGTTCCAGCGCTTTAAGGTAAGTGTTTTTCTTCTTCACTTTCCGCCAGCTCCTTGGTCCACCAGGGAATCTT
>JAGSMU010000255.1:0-45977 GCA_029286865.1 Teinopalpus imperialis | reverse complement strand
GGGTTTGGTTTGAGAATGTGTCCGCGATCTCTACCACCGATTCTTTTGGAACAACCTTTATCGCCTTTCACCATCAGTTATCCTCCTGCCTCTAGTCCCCTTCCTTAAGATCCACCAATATATCATCCCACATCCCTTCCTTTTCTTGCCTTCCACCAGAACTCCTTCCAACTTCTTGTCTTAGCACTCCTCACCTCATTCTCATACTCTTCTTTTTGTTTCAGATACCTGGCTACGACGATGATGTTTCTCCTGCAGGGTGCTGCGCAGCGGTTCCAGCGCTTTAAAGGTAAGTGTTTTTCTTCTTCACTTTCCGCCAGCTCCTTGGTCCACCAGGGAATCTTGGGTTTGGTTTGCACTTTATTTTAGTTCATGAAGCTTGATAAACCAGACCAAGTCGATTGCCAAAACAACCAAACAATCAGAATATATACGGATGGCGGTAGAATTGACGGTGGGGTCGAACAGCGCTGTCCCTATGGAACAACAGAAGCTGAGATCAAAGCCATCAAAGTTGGAAACTGTCACCGTACTGCACGAGAAACATACCAGGCTGACTGAACTACGGCCATATGTACAGCCACTAAGATCATCCTGACACATAGGAAATAGTTTTGGCATATGCACGGCGACTCGAGATCTGCACTGGGGCGGGTCATAAATAACGCATCCACACACCATCTTGCCGTACAATCAGCGTGCAAACATGAAGGCCGCCAAACTTCAGAATAAGGATATATCCTTGTTTTGGATCAAGGCATGTACACCGGATGGAAGGCAACAGAAGAGCTGATAAATTGGCAAAGAGGCAGCAAACAAATTAAAAACAAACCTTCTGGCCTCTTCCCGGTTTCATTTGTCAAACGACAGATCCGTGAGGTCGCTTGAAGAATGGAGACGAAGATACGAGACAAATGAAGCAGCCTCAACAGCTAGATCTTCCTGCCGCACGCGGCTAATGCATATATGATTGTGAAGTTAGACCCACCCGGTGTACTGACGCAGGTGTTGACGGGGCACGGCGGGTTTTCCGAGTATTTGCATAAATTCAAATGCAAGGAGGAGAGCCTGCGTGCCTGTAGCGATAAGGTGGAAAGTGTGACACACCTTATCACAGGAGAATGTGCCATGTACAGCAGAGAGAGAATGGATATGGAGATAGAATTAGAAATAAAAATAAGCAAAAATAATATACACAAAATTATTAGAAATAAAGGAATCTAGGGATAAGTTTATTAGTTTTGTAAATATATAATAACAAAGTAATAAATAAGAATAAATAATTAATAATAGTTAAGTTATACATACATATACACTTATATATAATATTAATAATAAGAAAAAAAAAAAAAAAATATATAAAGAATGAAAATATAAGTTTATATTTTAACTATAGTGATAACGAAAATTACATATAGATGTATAATGAGGTACATATAGGGGTATTAAGGAAGATAGAAATTGTAATTTATAAAGCGCAATGAAGAAGAAATGTTTATTTTTAAAGTTGATATGTAAATATTAAGTTTGACATATATAAAATAATAAAAAGCACAAAAAAGTCCCTGACACATGTCAGGGAATATATGCAGGGCCCCAAAAAGCAGGGTCAATAAAAAAAACCTAGCCTAACCTAACCTTTTTTACATGGGGAAATGCCTACGCATACCCACCCAAGGGGCAAGGGCGGGTTATGTCGGACTCGCACCGACTAAAACCCCATGGTGTTCCACCTTCGTCGCATTATGGCGGGGTTGCAGGGAACGCTTTCGCGCACCTCCGCGACCCCGCCTGGCTGGCCGGCAAGCCGGCCCCTCCTCGGGGAGGACATCCCCCCTCTCCACCCCTCCAGGCGGGGCGCGCGCCGGAACACGGACGCGCCCTCAGCCTCCTCTGTAGGTGGGAAGCGGACTCCCCGAGTCCGCCCCCAGGAAGCCATGGGGGCCAGGAAAACCCCAGCCCCTGCGGATCTGGTGATAGGCTCCGCCGCCAGCCAATGTTCGGCCATGGGGGACAGGGAGGCAGCGGGATCCAGCCACACTCCCACTGAACCCACGGCCCACCACATGCAACAGCTGGTCACGACCCCCGCTTGAGTCACTTGGAGGATAGGAGATACACTGCCCTCCCTCCGCGACTCAAATCTCAGATGCGGAGGTGGGGGTGACGATGCGCGGTACCGGTGCTAACAGTCCCCGCACCGCCACCCCATTCCCCGACTCCGCCTCGGCTGCGGATGGGGTGCAGGAGGACGGCCTCGCTCCGTCCATCCCACTCCCGCAGCCCACCGACGCCACCGCATCCGGGGCGAGCCAACTCTAACTCGCCCGGGCAGCCTCCTCAGGCCGGCCTTTAAACGCCTTAGGCCGGCCATTTGCAGGTTCCCTCTTAGCCACCGTGGTTAACTCCACACCACGGTTGCAAAACCCGCTACGGGCAGGCAGGACACGCTTCGGGGGAACCTAGCCTAACCTAACCTAACCTAACCTAACACAGCCTGGCCACAACCTAACCCCCACCAATGCCACATCATAGCCAGGGTGTCGCCCAAGGTGTGGAGCCGGCCTCCTAAGAGGAAGGGATGGCCTATATAGACCTACAAGGGTCAAAGTGGCGGACGAGTCCCCATTGGTGCAGTGCTTGTGCTTTAATCTGGGGTACGGGCACACGAGGAAGTACTGTAGAGAAGAGGAAAAGTTGCAGCCACTGTGGAGGTCCTCACAAGGGATCGACTGCCAACAGAGGCTGCAGGAGAGCCCCGCGGTGTTGCAACTGCTCACGCGCGGGGTTGAACAGCGCAGAGCACGAATACCTATGGAGACGATTGCCCGATCCGAAGAAATGGGACAGCCTGGCTAGGTCAACAGTGGCATACTGCTAAAGGTGTTGGAGGAGGCAGCGCCGCAAATTTCAATTACAGATTTTTACAGGCCAACCTTCAGCGGAGCAGCTGTACCAGCGAGTTAATGCTTGAAGCTGCAAGAGGAAAGTATGCGTGGCGCTGCTGCAAGAGCCCTATGTGGGAGGGGTGAATAGAATGAAGGACTACCGAGAAGGGTGAGGATTTTCCAGGGGAGAGGTCGCGGATAAACGGACGGTCAAATCAGCCATCGCCATCTTTGACGCCGACCTCGATGTAGTGCAGTACCCAGCGCACCACCACAAACATTACTACCGTGGTCGGCATACGCACTAGCGCCTGGGAAATCCCACGTAGTTTCGCTACTTCGAGCCAGACCAGCCCGCCCAGGGCCTTGACCATCTTATGAAGATATAGGAGGAAGTCTGGGTACACATGGTGATGAGCGGCAGGCGCAGCGCCAAATGCCCGTGGTGGGGTGGCACGGCTGAAAACCCGCGGGGGTTGAAATGTCCGATCTGCTGGAAGCATGAGTATGCAAGTGCTCCAGCAGCGGTGACGTCCCCACCTTCGACACGATTCGTGGAGGAAAAGGTACACGAGCTACGTGGATGTGACGGCCTGTTCGGCCGACCTGCTGAACCGAGGTGGACAACTGGGGAGTCGTAGACGGGCTCACAAATTCGGATCACCACGGTATAACTTTTGGCATCGAACCTAAATCTACAGGCACAGACATAATACGAACCGCACCTTATACACCACTAAAGGGCAAACTGGGGCCAGTTTCGTGAGAAACTGGCACGGCTAATAATCCGGACAGACAAATGACGCTACACAACATTAAAACAATACACAGCACGGCAATTAGAACAAACAATAGACAGTTACACGGAAGCCATCACACAAACATGCAGAGAAACATTGCCACACAAAAACACAAACAGAGCTCACCATGCCGTGGTGGACCGAGCTCGCCCAGATGAAGAAACGGGTATCCACGAAGAGACGCGGGATCCGGAACGCAGCGCCGATCCGCAGAGACCGCGTAGTGAGAGCTATACCTGGAGCGAAAGAGATTTATGAAAGAGAGGTAAATAGGGCTCAGATTGAAAGTTGGAAGGAAGTTTTGCGAAAACAGGATAGAGAGTCTGGAGGGAATTTACAGGGTAATGAACAGGGCTACCAGGAGAGAGGGAGGATCTACCCTGACAAGGGACGGTACTGTCCTCGATCCTGACAGTTCAACCGCGTGGCTGCTCGAGACTTTTTACCCGGAGGGACCTGGAAGATGGTGAAGGGAGGACCATCGCCGAGGAAGTCGGACGATGGCAAAATCGTTGATTCCGGGCCGTCGTGCAGGGGGCGTTGCTATCATGGAGGAGGTGGACAGGGGCCTAAAGAGTCTTTCAATCCTAAAAAGGCCCCGAGGGTGGACGGCCTCACGGCCGACGCCCATGCTCTCACGCTGTGAATTGTGACGCTGCATGGTTCCTTACTCTGCTGAACAGGTGTCTCACCCTCGCCTACTTCCAAATCGACGTGGAAACAGGCGACGGTGGTGATTTGAAGCCGGGTAGGGGAATCGTATAGCGTCCTAAAACACCGACCGTGGGCCTCCTGCCCGTCCTTGGAAAAATTTATGAGAAAGATGCTGGTGGCCCGACTCAAGCACCGTGCTGCCCACCCTCGGCCCGAACCAATATGGCTTTATGCCACAAAGGCACCGGAGCGCCCTCATGCTAATGGACCCACGTGGGAAGGTCAGGGAAGAGAAGATCGCCGTTGTGGTATCGCTGGACATGGGGGGCCTTTGATAATGCCTGGTGGCCTGCGGGTGCGCCTGGCTGAGGTGGGGTGCCCAGATGGTCTGAGGCGGGTCAGCAGCTACTTGAGTGAAAGTATGTTTAAGGTATGCCGGAAGGGGAAGTGAGGAGAGGGGACAAGCAAGGGGTGCGTGCAAGGGGTCCATAAGTGGACCTACCCTGTGCTGGAACACCCTTGCTGGACCTATTATGGATGCTGAAGGAAGAAGAGTATATTCTCAAGCGTTTGCAGATGATGTGGTGTGTTTGAAGGAATGAATGGTAGCGAGATTGCGCGAAAAGGCAAGCGTCGTCTTATCAAGAGTGAAAAGAAATTGGGAGAAGGCAAAGCTGAAGTTTGCTCACCACAAAACGGAGTAGGTAGTCATAACAAATTAAAATATGACACCCCGGTTTGTTGTGAACGGCACCCAATTCAGCACAAAGGCCGAGTTAAAAATATTAGGTCTTACAATAGATGATAAGCTCACCTTTAACAGCCACCTGGACAACACCTGCAAAAGCGATAGATAGGTATAAATGCTATCCAGGACAGCAAAAAATCAGTTGGGGACTTCCTTGCGTCGCAGTGGGATTATTTACAATGCAGTCGTGGAGCCGACGGTCTTGTACGCAGCAGCCGCGTGGGCCCCGGCCGTCAAAAGCTGGGTGCGAGGAAGGGCTTAGGGACATCCAGCGACCTTTCGCCCTAAAATGTGCAGAAGGGCCTATCGGGCAGTCTCCCTGAACTCCCGCTGGTGTTGGCTGGGCTGCTTTAGATCTCCAGGAGTCCGCGAGGCCGCGGCTATGAAATCAAGAAGGAGTGCGGACCACCCAATACTGAAGGACAGGGAGGTGACGGCCGGCTCCAGCCCTGGGGGCCCCGCATCCTTCTGGGCAGACGGGACTGAGGAGTTCGAAATGGTAAACGAAGCGGTATATATAAAATTCGACAGAATCATATATTCTGCGCATTTATACAGACGGCTTGTAAGATTGACGGTCGAGTCGGGGCCGCGCTCTCTTTTGGGAGGAGTGAGGCCGAACAAAACCGTCAAGCTTGCTTTATCGCTTCTACTGTACCGTATACCAGGCCGAACTGCCATTTTGAACCAACGGTATGCCCGAGGCTAACAGAGACAGGAATCTCAATCCGGGATCTTCAGCGACTCAGATCGGCACTCGGGGCGTGGCAGGCTCATCCCCTCGCCGAACACTCAGATGTGTCCTTCGAGCGGCTCCAAAACAGGGAGATCTCCTGTTTTGGATCACTTCGGGGATGAGAGGAGCAAGAGGTTGACCAGCTGGCAAAAGAGAGGCCCCAGGGTCGAAGAAAAACCGACTACCTTATGTCCCGTCTCATCCTCCGAAGCGAAATCTCCGAAGGAGACGATCGACGAATGGGAGGAGAGGTGTATTGATAGGAAAAAAGCCGCGAGAGTGGCACGAAGCTCTCTTTTTCCCGAGCGCTGCTGCTGCGTACCGCAGCCAGTGATGAACATGGACGCAACGCATCACGACGCAATTCATCACTGGAGCACAGTGGGTTTTTCTCGTATTTGAAGGAATTCAGGGTGCGCGGAGAACTCATCGTGTGTATGTCAGTGAGAAGGTAGAGAGCGGTCTCTCATCTGTTATTGATTGCCCAATTTTCGCAGACGATAGGTATAATATTGAGCAGAATTGGGCACAGCATTGGTGGAGGAGAACCTTAGCCTGATAATGGCCGGCAAGGAAGAAATAAATTTATTGAGTTTGGTAATATGATTACAAAATTCGCCAAATTTAAAAACGGGGAAACTGGCCAATAAATAAGCGTTGTGTCGTTTGATGCGTTCTGTCCCTGCATCGAATAAAATTGTCATTTTTTTAAATCTCCATTTTTAACTCCGAATACTCATTTATTAAAGAAGAAGGCTAGAATTATTAAATATTAAAAAAAAAAAAAAGGGCCTTGACGATGTCAGGGGTAGGTATTTTTGTATTATTAAAAAAACCTAACCTAACCTAACCTTTTTTTTCGTGAAAGGAAATGCCTACGCGCCCGCCCTCGCGGGACGAAGGCAAGGTTATGTCGGACTCGCACCGACTAAAACCCCACGGTGTTCCATCTGCCCACTTAGTGCTGTGCATACGGGGGCGCGTGAGCATTCTTCCGCGTGCACAACTGTGGCGGAAACAATCTTACCGGGCCCCGGCTTAGATTGGTAACCTTTATGGAGGCGCGCGGAACACGTGGCGCGCTCTCACCTCGCTGACTCATTTTTTGAGCTACGGACCTCCCGGGTCCCACTTGGCTCGAGTCGTATCAGGAGCGGAATGGCGAGCGCATACGCTCTGCGTCTTCGCCCGATGCGGCGTCTGCGGACTGGATCCGGGCGGCTGACTCCCGACCTCGCTCCGCCTCCTCAGCAATTGGACATCACTGCCTCGCAGTAGATGCGCACTGCCCATGCCTCTCGGCTGTCGACCATAGCGCGAATTCACGGCCGGCAGCGACAGGTCCTCCGGTAACTGAGTGCCCGGCGCTATTCCGCCCACATCAGGGACACCTCTCCAGCGTGTGGGCGTGTCTTATGAGCAGCCGTCACAGTGGTGACAGCCCTCGTTTGTCCCCTTCCGTCAGTGCAGGAATTTCCAATCCATGCCCCGAAAGCACCTGCGACAACCGGAAGGTGAGCACTCGTGACGTCTATTCAGCCACTGCGAGGACTGGACGTACTGCCTCTATGGTCGTGGTTCCGGCCCGGGGCTGTCGAAGTGCATGCTGCCACCTCCGCACCATGACCGCTTCGACGCTCCTTACTCGCCGCATCAATATATCTCCCTCGTGGGTGGGAACTGGGCGCACCACCCGATCAGAAACCTGCGCCGAAACTGGACGCGAACTTTCGCCTCCAGTTCCCAGGGAGGGACGCCGCCAGCACACGCCGCCTCGTGGGACACCGTGTGATACCCCGGATCGCTCTGATTGCCATCGCCCTCTGGGGCCGCAGAAGAGCGATTGTCCGGCTTTATTCAGGCGTCCACTCACACGGGTGCCCGTACAGCGCCATGGAGCGCACCACATGCCGGTACGGGCGCCAAACAAACATTCGGACCTCGATATTCCGGCGGCAAGCTGCCGACTGCGGCAGCCGCCGCCTCAGCCCAGCCTGGGCAATAAGCCTGGAAGTGCACCTCGAGTTCCATCGGCCGTCAAAGTGAGTCCCCGATATTTCATCGCAGGACTTAATGCCGATACGAACTCCGCCACCACGATGTGCAGTCCCGAGGGTGGCGCGTTCGGGCGTGGCTACAAGGCCTCTCCAGACTTGTTGAGGGCCACCTCAAAGACCAACCTTCGGATGACCCACTACGTGGGCCTCCCCTTTAATAGCGTATAGTGCACTCCCCATGATTGCCGCCCTTGCCGTCACCAAGGTGTCGTCGGCGTAGCAAGTTACGCAGAAGTCGCAGTGAGGATCGCAGGCAGTCGTAGCCGATGTTCCACAGGAACGGTCCGAACCGGAGCCTGTGGAACACCGCCCACGACTTACTACGCGACTTATGCCACGCGTTCCGACACCTGTACGCCACCGACCTGCCGAGATACGATGCAATCATGCGCTGGAAGTGATTTGCTTTTGAGTATTCCAGGTACCTCCCTGGTAACTCCAGGGGCAAGATATTTGAAGAGCGTTAGCGATGTCAAGAGACACCGCCAGACGACTACTCACCACCCCGGAGCGATACTTCCTCCGCCGTCCTCTTCACTCGCGCCGATCGCATGTATCTGGTATTTCGCCTCGCGGGTGGCTCATCATCCGAAATCGGACTGACCCCACCAGATGCTGGGCGAGGCGACCAGCAATGGCACCACTCAAAGGCACCACCTCGTCCAACAGCGCCGCGGAGCCAATGCAGAGGGCGAGTCCCTCAGGCGCCCCTCCTTCCTCAAAGAGGACCATCGTGCCACCTTCCACACCCGCGGGAAACGGCCCCGCGTTAGGCAGGCATCGAAGAGTCCTCTGAGTTTCTCCCTCGAAGTGCGCCGGATGCTGGGACCACGCACGGCCAGGTACACCTGCGTCGGGTCCTGGGGCCATCGGTATTCATGAGGCGGTCGATCGCGGCCCCGAACTCCGGGGTTACCGGCGGTACCACCTCGTCCCCGCCAGCAACCGCATCCAGCGCAGTCGGAGCCATAGTCGGCGGCATTAATGTTCCTCCCTCTCGGGGAACAGGGCTGCAACCACTGCGTCCACAACTGGGGCTGGGGCGTCAGAGGGGTGCCCATGGGCGAAGTTTCCCCGCACCATATGCGGTATGGGCGGCCCACGGATCACGGTTCAGAGTCTCCAGCAGCTCGATTCTCGCCCCAGCCTTGGCCTCACCAATGGCGATTTGAGGAACAAGCTTGGCGCCGTAGCGTCGCGCAGCGATGACTCGGCCGCATCGTCACGGCGTCTCCTCCGGCGTTGCCTCGTGTACTGGCGTCTCGCGACTACGCGCAGTGCGCTGGCGACAAGCGGATACCAGTACACCTGCCTTTCGGCGGTCGAGGCCCCAACCGTGGCATCGACGCATCGCGGGCAGGGTCGTGAGCGCGAGCGCCACCGCTTCGTCTTCCACGCAGTGGTTGCTGCACCTCGAGCGGGTTACCAGGGGAAGCCTCGATGAGAACTTCCCCGTCGAGGTGCTTGAGTGCCCATCGCGGGCCGTCGCCACAGACGACCGCTCGCCCGGATCGGACCGGAGCCGCGTCGGAATCGGAGACGCTGAAGCGGATATACAAATGATCGACAGCGTCTCCCTTTACCGGACACGACTTCCCACCCGTGAACCCGGCGCGCCATGGATGTGCTGGCGAAGGACAGGTCCACAACGGGCTCCTGGGGGCCGAACGCAAGTGGGTTCCGGAACCACGGTTGAGCAGACGAGTCCTACGGACAGTGCCCACCCCTCAGGAACGTCCCCGCGTATCGGTGGCAGAACAGCCCCAAACGGTGTTCTTGGCGTTGAAGTCACCCATCACCCAAGAGCCGGTTGAGGGGTGACTCCTGCCAATGAGAGCTCCGACCTCGCCCAGAGGTCCTCGAACTCGGGCGGCTGCTGGGGGATAAATGCCAATAATGACTATCCCCCACCAGCGCCTGGCAGGCCACGACCATTCTCACCCGTCCATGGGGCGCCAGCTTGATCAAATCCGAGCAACTACCGCGACCAGTCCCTCCTCGTCTCCGCCAGCCATCCCTTTCTGGAACCAGGTAGGGTTCGAAACGGCGCAGCCACGATGGTGTCAACCACTGTGCCATACTCTGAAGAGCAGATCTTGTGCTCTAGCACGGTGGTTAGCTTTCGCCCTGAACTGCATTGAAGGCCGTATTAATCAATTGCGGGGCGGTTTCGGATCCTCCATTGCCTCCACCTGTGGTTGCTGGCTGGCCGGTTGCTTCTGTGGCAACGAGCAGGCTGGCCTTTTCCCTCTCATGGGAGGCGCGGTGCAGGCCCTTCCTCCCATCCTGGTCAGCCGGTTTTGGCTGCGACACGCGGCGCAGCGCAGGGTTGGCGAACACTGCGCTTTGCTGTGGCCAGGCGAGCCACAACTTGGGCTTTGGCTCCCCGGTCGACTGTGGCGTCGCACTGGGCCCTCACATGTCCCGACTCAGAAGCACCTCAGAGGGTGTGGGCACCACTAATAACCTTCACGGCTGAGACCCGCGTGAGATGTAGGCGCTGCCGTCAGCGTTGCTTTTTGGCTGCCATAGGACTGTCGGACCCAGAGCCGCAGATGCTTGCAGCATCCCGGGATCTGAAACGCTGACCGCTATGGGCAGCCACCACGGCCTTGGCCACAGCTGTCACCACCTCCTCCACAGTGGCGGAGTCATCCAGACCGGCAACTCTGACCTCCACTGTCTTTGCTGGTCTGGTTATCCGAACACCTTTGGATGCAAGCGCCTCCCTCAATTTATCGGCAAGGCCGTCCCGCCCTGTCACCGCTGTCTGCGCCGGGGATTTTCGAACATACGCTTCCAGCGGCGCATGTATGCGGAACCGCAGATCTGTCGAGGGAAGCGAGGTCGACTTTCTCTTCATGGGTGGCCTCCGCGCATGGAGCGGCTTTGCGCCACCGCTTCCGGGCGCCGGTGTCGCCACGACGGCGGCCGATCTAGGAGTGGCAATCTTCGCTGACCTCGGTGCGGGATTGCCAGGACTCTTATTGTTTCTGCCGCCTTTGTTTCCTGAGCCCTTTCTTACCACCGTAGTCCACGGTTCCTCCATGGACTGAGGTGCTGGTGAGATAGGGACTCTGTTACCTTCTCGCTCTCCTTAGCGAGGCTTGCTCCGCTTTCGCTTCCTCCTTCCCCTTGTATGCGGCCTTGGAGCCACAGAACCCGTTCGCTACTAGCCAAATGGCAGGCGGCTTCGGAACAACCGGGTGCCGGGGAGGTGAAGGACCGGCGGCGGTACGACACCGCACTCGCCCTCGCATCTGCCGCCAACGGAGGACGGAGGCGCTTTTCGGGAAGGCGGTCCTCAAAGCCGCGAATCTGGCGTTCATCATTGTCCCCACTTGACAGATGAACGTGCCAGATCCCTCGTTGCCCTCAGCCAGAATTGGGCCACGTTCGCTGGGCTTCTCCATGCGCAGTCGCATCTCCGCCACCTCTTTGCGCAACTGCTCAACCTCACCTTGCAAGCGGGCATTGCTCGCCTGCAGCCTCCTGGTTTCATCGGAGGTGCAACGACTCTGTAGTGCTTGGGCGTCCGCCTTTATCGCTTCTGCGGCGTCTTTCAGCGCAATCATGTGCCCTTCAGGTTTTCGACTTACAGGCAACCTTGTTTATGAGTGCGATGTTGTCCTCAATCTTTTTGCTTGAAGTTGCGACCGCCTGGAAGTCGTCATCATTCGACGACGGCGGACAGGGTTGTTAATCTGTCGGCGCGGAGCTGTCGGGCTGCAGATGCGACCTCTCTCTCTCTGCCTCCATCCTCTCCTCATCCCTTAATGCAGCGACTGCCGCCTGTTTGGCTTAGCAGGAATGACATATTCTCCGTCGTTGGAGGTCGCCCTCGACCTCTTTTTAGCCGATCGATGTTCTTGCCACAGTTATGCCAGTCCCACTCATTGTGGCCGTTATCGGACCAAAGAGCGCAACCTGCGTCCGTAGACGGTCGCTTTCTCCCCGCACAAATCTTCTCCTCTTCCAAGGGACTCTACGCTCATAGAGTCGCTCCACCTCACTCATCTCCGACATGCTTTTGGTTTTGTGTTTTAAATTCCATATTAATTCCCACGATTATGGGGGACGAAGTAAAGGTCGGTCCCCGGGTGACGCCTATTCCGGTGACGAGGCTACATACTGTGTGAGGGGTCGCCTGGTTGCTTAAGACTTCGCTGTCTGATTTTTATAGAGGTTTACTCCTCGCCGGGCAGCCAATTATAAGGCAAGCCCTCCGCTCCACTGCACTTCGACGTACCCCATTATCGTCAACACTGGGGTCTTTGGCGAAAGTACAGCGGGTTACGGCGCGCTGGGAGAGCCGACGTATCCCCAGTTTTGGACGGTTGAGTGCCCGGCGGCGGTGTGGTACACGCAGGCCCGATCCCTCCCACTATGAGCATTAGGCACTGGAAACGATATATCGTCACCGGTTCTAATACCCACCATCATTTGTTGCCTTTCCCCGGATGCAGAAATCAGGGAAAACAACCTCCCTGGCAACTCGACGGTTGAGTGCCCGGCGGCATTTAAAGCGCACACCGAGCCCGTCATGGCGTGCGTGGGGCACTGCCAGCGACGTATCGCCACCAGTTCAAATGCACACCCTCGTTGTTGCCTTTCCCCGGATACTTTGATCAAGGAGAATTCGCCTCCACCCCTCGCATTGGGCACTGAGAACGACGTATCGTCACCAGTGCCCAATGTATCATCGTTCGATTTGCTTTTCACTCGGATATAGAATCAAAAGGAAATGCAACCACCCACCACTCCGCTGTGCCCTCCGCTTATCAGAGGGACGCAGGCAACTATCCCCTGTCAGAACATTCGCCACTGGCAACAACGTGTCATCACCAGTGCCCAGGGTGCACCGTCCGGCGTTGCCTTTCCCCGGATACAATAGTATCAAAGGAAATTCAACGACCAGGCACTTTCGAGGAGGTTTTCTGACGTGGCACCCAACCTAACCTAACCTAACCTTTTTTTTTTTCGTGGGAAATGCCTGCATACCCGCCCGCGGTAACGAGGCGGAGTTATGTCAGACTCGCGCAATAAAACACGGTGTTCCCACCCAAGTACTGTACATGCGGGTACGCTGTGAGCATTCTTCCGCGTGCACAGCTGGTGGCGGCTCGCTATTGCGGAGCGGTTCGGCCTGTGTTAAGAGCGCGCGGGAACACCGGGCGCGCTCACCTGCGCTGACTTGTATTGAGCGACAGACCTCCCATGTCCATCGCTCGAGTCGTAGGGGAATTGATTGCCACCGCTCACCTTTCCCCTGCGGCGGCTGTTAGAGTGGTCCCAGGGTCGTGGGACCTTCCTCTCCATCGGCTGGCTGGTCGGTTGCCGAGGTGGCAACGGGCGGACCGGCCTTTTAGCGACAGAGGCGCTTTGCGACCTTCCCCATTCTATGATCCGCCGGTTTCTTTGCGGCGACGCACACCAGCGCAACGCGGGTAGCGGAACACTGTGCTCGCCAATGGCCAGATTGTACAGCGGCTATCCAGTCGACTGGTGCGTCACTTTGAGCCCTCACGTGTCCCGCCTCAAAACAGCGGAAACACCTCAGAGGTGAGGGCTCTACGAGCTCACCTCGGCCACCACCCTGAGACCATCAGACGTCCTGCGGCAGCCACCTTTTGGCAGCAGCCACGGGGACTACCAGACCCAGGCCATCCCGGGCCTGCGGATACCGCAGAACCTCGCTACACTTATGGTGTCCCTGGGACAGTCGCCAGCCAATGATACAGCCGCACCACATCCTCCACAGAGGCCGAATCATCTAGACCGGACACCTTGATTTCGGCTGTCTTTTGCCGATCCTGAACACCCGGACCTTTGCCCGCTGCGGTGAACACCTCCCTCAACCTCTTGGCAGGGCGTCCGCCTTGTCCCCACTGTCTGCGCCGGGGATCTCGAACATGCGAGAGCCCCGTGGCGCAGGTCAGAAACATCTCAGTTATACCGAGGGGCGGCGGGATTCTTTTCGCCTTCGCCTCCATTAATCACCTCAGTATGTGACGCCCGCTGCCACAGCCTCCCGGCTGCAGGGTCCTACAACGGCGGACGATCGCGGAGTCCTGATCATACCGCCCTCTCCCTCTTTGCGGGTTCGCCGGGACCCTTTGCCGCCTTCCGCCCTGCTTCTTGTGTCCTTCCTCTTCACCACCGTCGTCCATGGTTGATCAGCAGACTGCGGTGCTGAGTAACAGAGTCGGGACTCTGTTGCCATCTTTGGCCTTCCTTCGCGGCGTGCTCCGCCCTCCCCTTGGGATGCTTCAGGGCCGCAGAGGCCACTACAACCGGCTTAGCGCTGGGCGCCTTGACTGCCGGCTTGCAGGCGCAGGTGCCTGGAAGGCGAAGGGCTCGATGTTGGACCGTTTTTATCCGGTCTCTTGTCCGCTGCTGGTGAGGGGCGAGGCAACTGCTCGGAGACGGTCCTCAATGCGGCGAACCGGCGCTGATCATTGACCCACCTGGTCAATGATCGAACACCTGAGCTCTTCGCTGCCGATTCCTCGACATGCTGGCTGGGCCGTTCCACCTGCATCTGTAGATGAGCCACCTCCTTCCTGAGCTACGACACTTCGCCTTGGAGGTGAGCGTTATCTGCTTGCAGCTTCCTCGTCTCGTCCGAGGTACAGCGTCGCTGCAGAGTCTTAACGGCCTCGTGACGTCTCCGCAGCCTCCTTTAGCGCCTTCACCCATATGCCTTTAAGGTTTTGGACCTTGTGGCAACCATGGTGATGACATACCATATCCCTCGATCCTCTTTTCAAGCTCCGTCGCCGTCTCGAAGTCGCCATCGTTGGACGACGACTCCGACAGGGTTGACTTCCTGACGGCGCCGGGCGACAATGATGCGATCTCCGCCTCCGCCTCCAGCCTCAATTCCGCTTCCTTAGCGGACACCAACTCCATTTTGGCGGGCAAAGTGACGTATCTGTCGTCGGAGGTCGTCCTCGACCTCTTTGGCGAACGCCGTCATACCCTGGCTGTTTGCTCCAGCCAAATACCGTTGCGGATGCATCCACAATACCTGCGTCCTTAGAAGGACGTTTTCTCCCCACCTTCTTCTCTCGAATGACTCTGCGCTGAGCATAGAGTCGCTCGTATCGTCGATCGCTATCCACCATACATCTGGTTTTGTGTTGCATGCATTTTGTTCCCACGTATTTGGACGAAAAAACAGGTCGACCCGGGTTACGCCTTTCCGAGGCAAGACTACTGTGGGGCGTCCGGTACCCACAGGTTTTAAGACTTCGCTGTCTGATTTTTATAGAGATTTACTCCTCGTGGGCCGGCCAATTAAAGGCAAACCTCCGCTCGCTGCCTTCGACGTACCCCATAATCGTCAGCGCTGGGGTCTTTGAAGAAAGTACAGCGGTTACGGCGCGCTGGGAAAGCCGACGTAACTCCCCAGTTTTGGACGGTTGAATGCCCGGCGGCAGTGTGAGTGCATGACCCGTCCTCCACTATGAGCATTAGGCACTGGAAACGATATATCGTCGCCAGTTCCTAATACCCACCATCATTTGTTGCCTTTCCCCGGATACTTTGATCAAGGAGAAATGCAGCCTCCACTCGCATTGGGCACTGAGAACGACGTATCGTCACCAGTGCCCAATGCCAACATCTTTTGTTGCCTTTCCCCGGATACTTTGATCAAGGAGAAATGCAACCTCCACCCCTCGCATTGGGCACTGAGAACGACGTATCGTCACCAGTGCCCAATGCTATCGTTCGGTTGCCTTTCCTCCGGATGTAAAATCAAAGGAAATGCAACCTGCCTCCGCTGTGCCCTCCGCTTATCAGAGGGACGCAGAGCAGCTATCCCCCTGTCAGAACATTCGCCACTGGCAGCAACGTGTCATCGCAGTGCCCAGGGTGCGCACCGTCGGCGTTGCCTTTCCCTCGAATACAATAGTATCAAGGGAGATTCAACGACCAGGCACTCGAGAGGTTTTCTGACGTGGCACCCCAACTAACCTAACCTAACCTAACCTAACCTTTTTTTTTTTTTTTTACATGGGGAAATGCCTGCGCATACCCACCCTGCGGGGCAAGGGTGGGTTATGTCGGACTCGCACCGACTAAACCCCATGGTGAGGTCGCCTGGCGCTCGCGAAGGGTCGCGGGATCTCCGTAAGGAACGCAACGCAACCCCCTGCGCTTCGCTGGGATGGCCGTCCGGGGCGTGCGAGAAGATCGCACCCCAGAACCCTCGCCGGAACTATCACGACGACACGGTACCACGTCGTGCCGTCGTCCTCCTCGGGGTCGCTCATACTGGACGGTCAGATTTACTCGATCATCAGCGGCTGTGGACCCCGTTACGGTAGGGGATCACCGGGAGGCCGTGACGGGCGCGCGAGCGCCCGCGTCGGCAAATCTTCGAAGCAGGATCGGTCACTCTCTCTATCGCTCAGCGGCCTCCTTTCGGACGTACGGTCTCGCAGAAGGGAGGCTACGGCCCTCCACGCCGATTTACGCGCAGCATCGCCGACGACTGCTGGCAGGACAGGTTCCGTCCGATGTGACCGACCAAGACCCGCCGCTCGGCTTCCCGCCGGAGCGAAGCGGCGGTAATGCGATAAGGTCGCGTTGTTTGCCGCTCCCCAGTGGAAGCAATTCGCCGTCGCCTCGCGACCGATCTTACCTGGTAATCACCGAAACGCCCGTGCCCGGTGATGCCTGCGGCAAGTCTGTAGGTGAGTCTTCACTCCTGTAAACATCCAGGCCGAAGACCGGCAGGAATGCTCCGACGACGCGTTTGCGCGCATAATTAACTCCCCTCGCGGGCGCGCCACGTCATGATGCGATACGTCGTTTTGCCGTTTCACCGCCTCGAGCGCCTCTTCTGGCTCGCCACCACCCGCTCTGGCGTAGGACGCGAATTCGGTGATACACCCTCGCGTCCATGTCCGCCAGTATATCAAGAAGGTGACGAGCCAGGATTATGCCGCCTCAAACGATACCGTCCGGTATCCTCGTACGACCCGTATGGCCATCTACGCTGGACGCTGTAGATCTTAGTCCTGCAGCGTCGGATGGCATCAACCTCTTCATGAGCGGGCGCCCATTACCAGGGCTACGGATCGTACGACCCCGGCATAGAGGCGGCGAACTTCCTCCCTCAGTCCCCGGATTGGGCAGCAGTCTGTGCATAGCACCCGCTACCTCTCGATCCGGGGACCAGGCGCTTTCGAAATGCTCTTCGAAGCCCCAGCGATGACTGTCAGAGTGAGGCCCAGGTACTTCATGTACCGCCCCTCTGACTTCAGACCCACCTACTCCGGACGCACGAAGTCGGGTGGTTCCCTGCTCGCGGCAGTTTATTGGAACCATAGCGCCTCCCGGTCTTGTGAGGCGCTACCTCAGTCAACTCGTGGACTTTAGCGACGACGATTTTCGCCCCAGCTCGAAGCGAGGCTCCTTGGCCCCTCTCAGAAGGGGAGTCCACTGGCGACACCAACGTGTCGTCAGCGTAACAGACGACATTAACGCCAGCGGGAGCTCGACTCGCAGAACAGAGTCAGGCGAGATTCCACAGTAACGGGCCCAAAACCGACCCCTGTGGAACCCCACACTGGATCTCCTCCGGATCCTCGTACGTCAGTCACGTACAAAGGATATGCCTGTCGCGCAAGTAGTCCGCGATCACGCCGTGCAGGTGAGAACTTACCATGGTGTACAAGTCCCCCTTATCGCGTCCCAGGGCAGGGAATTAAAGGCGTTGACGATATCAATATTTATCGCCAACGCCACGCCGCCCCGGGACACAGCCTGCTCCGACAGGAGCGGACGCGCATCACCGCGTCGATGGTGGAACGCTCCCGTCAAACCAAACTGGTTTTCGGCGAGATCAGGACCGACACGCGACAGATGCCACGACGAGACGGGCGGCAAAATTCTCTCGAATAACTTGCCAGCCTCGTCAACAGGCATATGGGACGGTACGCAGAGGGAATCTCTGCGACTCATGCCTTCTTCAAGAGGACCAGTCGGGCCTCTTCCGGAACCCTAGGAACGAGGGTTACGGGAGGCAGCTGGTGAACAGCTGCCTCAGCCTGTTCCCGAAGGGTAAGCCAGACTCAACACCCAGACCCGGCCGGGAATTCCGTGGGTCCGGTGCCGGATGTTCCTGCCTCTCAAGCGGCACGCACGGCTCCGGTCCAGCTCCTGTGGTCACCCCCGACCGTCACACCAATGACGCACGAAGATTGGGGGTGACCGAAGGACTTACCCGACCCTCCGGAAAGAATGACTATCCTCTTCCCAAGGGGCCGGATCGAGTTTCCGTCACCGGGGGCGTCCAGGACCGGAGCTTTCCGGCACCATCCTGTACGGACGCCCCACGGATCCTCGTCAGGTCCTCAGGAGCTCTCTCCAGGACCGAGACCTGGCGTTGCCAGATTGCTGCCTGCAACGCCTTCGTGGCCGCTCGATACACCTCGTAGAGGTCTGGCTATCTCCTCACTCGGGGCTCGCCTTCGCTATCCTTCGGGCTCTGGTGTACTGGCGGCGGCTCCGCAAGCAGATCGCTCGCAGCTCCGCGATCTCTGAAACCACCAGTACACCGCCCGCGCTTGGGGCGACCGGTCCAGGGCATCGACGCGTCACAAATGCAGCGTCGTGTCCCGGAACCAGTTCGCTTCCACTTCCGGATCGGACGGAACCTCTTCGGCGCTTTCTGGCCATATCGCGACGTTGGCGGCCCCGAGCAAATCTCGGTCTAGCCGCCCGAGACACCAACGTCGCGTGTGACTGCCTTCTCGGCGGCTGGTGTCAGCGTCAGGGCGGCGGATTGCAAGATCGAATAAAATATGGCGGTGGTCGGATAACGTGACCACCTCCTCTGCAACCCGCCAGCCCGACAACATGCGCTATCCTGGCAGGAGTCGCCCATGTAAGATCCACGACCGACTCCCTGCCACCACACGCACGTGCTTACGGACCCGATTTGCCAATCGGAGGTCCAATCAACCGCCCATTCCATCTGTCTCTCGCGGACTGTCGCTGGGATTCCCCACGCGCCCTGGAGTGGGCGTTGAAATCTCCGCAGGACAATCCGAAGGGACGAGCACCTGCGAACGCAGAGTGCCACCTCGTCAGGTACAGCTCGTAGTCGGCGAGTGACCTCGCGGGAGGGCAGTAGCAGCCAACTTAAGCCCGGGGTGCCCCGTACTGCAACGAAGCCCTGACCTTCCAATGAGAACAGGGTGGACACCCTCTCCACCCCAGTAGATCGCCACAGGTTAGCTCATCACCGAACCGAGGTTGGTCCGGCACGTATAGGGCTCCGCCACTACTGCCAGAGCAACCCCCACTCCGCAATGGTCTGCATAAACAAAATGCTGAGCATTGCGGCGTGTTTGGGATTACTCTGGAGGACCTTGAAGTGTGAATAGCCTAAGCCCTCCATGCCCGAGCTGGTGCTCGGGGTTACGCTT
Organism: Teinopalpus imperialis; assembly: GCA_029286865.1. Taxonomy (NCBI): domain Eukaryota; kingdom Metazoa; phylum Arthropoda; class Insecta; order Lepidoptera; family Papilionidae; genus Teinopalpus; species Teinopalpus imperialis. The sequence continues at coordinate 26,650 of JAGSMU010000255.1, read as the reverse complement.
TAGTGCCGCCGGGACTGCCGCTTGTGGAGGCAGGAGGACTCTCCTTGTCCTTCCTACCTCTCTTCTGTGGTGGTGCCTCTTGCAGACGATGGTTTGAGGGGCGGCCCCAGGTCCGAGCACAGTGGACAGTGCCAGTTGCTCTGCACTCCTTAGCCTAATGCCCGGTCTCGCACAAGCGTAGCAGCGCGTGCTCCAGTTCACCTGGTTAGGACACCTACTGCCCACGTGTCCCTTTTCCAGGCACCGGAAGCGTGCATGGGCCTGGGTTCCAACAGCTCTGCCCGAGCAGATCCCCAGCCCACGCATACGCGTCCGGCGGTCACCAGCGGCGCACCGCTGCCGCGGAACACCGCCACCAGCGACCTTTAAACGCATGGGTGTTCGGTGGACCTCGACCTTAACGTCGTCCACCGAACGCCGCCAGCCACTAACCACTGCCGCCGCGACTTCCTCGGGCTGGCCAGCATCGTCGAGTCCCTTCACGCGAATGTCGTCCGACTTAACCGGGCGGCTAATTCGACATCCATCTCGGAAAGGACCTCACGCATTTTTTGCCGCGAGACCGTCCGTCTCGAACTGCACTCAGGACGCTGATCTCAACAGAGACCACCAGTCACAGCTCGTTTTGGCGAACAGTCTCGATGCCGATATCCGCCAGCCTGATCTTCGACTGGCCACCTCCGTACTTTCGCATAATTAATGGAGGCCAGTCGGCAACGTAACAAATCACGGCAGCCGAGGACGGGATGCGTTTGGGCCTTAGCCCCTTAGCTTTGCCAGCAGGTGGAGTGGCGCCGCTGGCTGCTGGGCCTTGGGCTGCCTTTTGGCTACCTGTGCCCATGACGTGCTTGCGGGCGCTTCTGTCACCAATAGTGGCCGCGTCGTCGGAGTCGCCACTGGAGCAGCTCGGCGGCCACTGGAGGGTGGGAGGGCTTCTTCCCCTTCTTCGTCGACTTCCGCGAGTGCGACGGTGCCTCCTGCACCGGCTGCGGATTTAGTGGCAGCGATTGCACTACACTCGCGGAAGGTTTCCCGGGCCTCACTCTAAAGGGAGGCCGGGTTTACCCTCTCGGAAGATCTTTGCCTCGAAGGCCGCCAATCTTGCCTCTACGAGCGCTCCCCAAGCGCTCCATAAACCATCTGCGCTTTTGTCTTCGGAGCGCTAGGGGGCCCGCTGAGGAAGGAGGCATGGCTGCCTGGGGTTCCCCTCTTATCCAGCGGAGAGCGCCGGCTCCTCCAGCCTCCCGCTTTCGTCGGGAGGCTCGGCTGAGTGTGGCTCAGCGTTCTCCCGCTCGAGCCTTTCGACGTTGGGGCTGGGCCACCCTCCGTGCCAGTTCCGACATTGGCCGCTTCCACAAAATCGGGTCGCCATTCGCAAGCTGTACGAATGAGCCCTTGAGGTTGCCCGATTTGTCAGCAACCTTGTCCACCGCCAACAAGGACGACCGGATGAAGGCATCCAGGTCCGTGGTGAACAGCCTCCATCTCGCTCAGATCTGCGGGTTTTGGAAGGCCAGCCTTGGCCCTCGTCAAGCTCTGGGCCACCGTCGGATCCCAGATGCCATCACTCCTCGTCAGCGACCACGTCCGTGTCCGTGCACACCAGGACTGCGACTGCCTGGAATTTGTCGGCCACGACAGTCGCAGAGCGGCTCGCCTCTTCCTGCTTGTCCTTGCGGACACCTCCGATGTTGCGGATCTGGTGGGGCATCCGATCTTCCGCCGTCACTCTCAGCGCCCAAACTCACAGGCGTACTTGGGCGCGCAAAGCGTCCGCTGTCCGTACCGGGACTGCTGGTCCACCGATCTTTGCTCTACCTTGGCTCTGGTCCCTTTGATGTTGAGGGACCTTCGGCTACTATTACAGACTCAGCGCTGTTCGCTAAGTCTCCTTCTCTCTTTGTTTTTGGATTATCCATATTAATTCCCACGAGTTAGGACGAAATAAAATGTCGGTCTCCGGGTGACGCCTATTCCAGAGACAAGGCTACGCCTGTGGGGGTCGCCTGGTACCCACAGGTTTTAAGACTTCTGCTGTCTGGTTTTATAGAGTGATCCTTCTCGCGGGCCAGCCCAATTAAGGCAAGCCCTCCGCTCCGCTGCGCTTCGACGTACCCCATAATCGTCAACGCTGGGGTCAGCGGAGAGTACAGCGGGTTACGGCGCTGGGAAAATGACGTAACTCCCCAGTTTTGGACGGATTTGAATGCCCGGCGGCAGTGTGAGTGCACACCGAGCCCGTCCTCCACTATGAGCATTAGGCACTGGAAACGATATATCGTCACCAGTTCCCAATACCCACCATCATTTTGTTGCCTTTCCCCCGGATACTTTGATCAAGGAGAAATGCAACCTCCACCCGCGCATTAAGGGCACTGACAGCGACGTATCGCCACCAGTTCCCAATGCACACCCTCATTTTGTTGCCTTTCCCCCGGATACTTTGATCAAGGAGAAATGCAACCTCCACCGCATTGGGCGCTGAGGCGACGTATCGTCACCAGTTCCCAATGCACCCTTTGTTGCCTTTCCCCGGATACGAAGTAAAGGGGAAGTAGCCTCCTGCACATTGGGCGCTGGGGACGACGTATCGTCACCAGTTCCCAATGAACACCCTCATTTTGTTGCCTTTCCCCCGGATACTTTGATCAAGGAGAAATGCAACCTCCCACAACGCTCGATGGTTGAGTGCCCGGCGGCAGTAGAAACGCACCGAAGCCCGTCCTCCACTATGAGCATTAGGCACTGGAAACGATATATCGTCACCAGTTCCCAATACCACCATCATTTGTTGCCTTTCCCCGGATTCAGAAATCAGGAGAAATGCAGCCTCCTAACATCGACGGTTAAGGTGCCCGGTGGCAGTAAAACGCACACCGAGCCCGTCCTCCACTGTGGGCATTAGGCACTGCCAACGACGTATCGCCACCAGTTCCCAATGCACACCCTCATTTTGTTGCCTTTCCCGGATGCGCCCAGATCAAGAATGCAACCTCGCGATGGGCGCAGGGCGGCGTATCGTCGCAGTCCCAATGCGCACCATCGTCCAGTTGCGCTCCTCCGGATAAATCAGAATGCAACCCCTCTCACTCCGCTGTGCCCTCCGTATCAGAGGGACGCAGGCAATATCCCCTGTCAGAACATTCGCCACTGGCAACAACGTATCATCACCAGTGCCCAGGGTGCACTGAAACCCCGGCGTTGCCTTTCCCCGGATACAATGGTATCAAAGGGAAATTCAGCGACAGGCACTCGAGGAGGTTTTCTGACGGCTTTAACCCTAACCCTAACCTAACCTTTTTTTTTTTTTACGTGGGAAATGCCTGCATACCCACCCTGCGGGGGCAAGGTGGGTTATGTCGGACTCGCACCGACTAAAACCCCATGGTGTTCCACCTTCGTCGCGTATGGCGGGCCACGGGAACGCTTTCGCACCTCCGCGACCCCGCCTGCGCTGGCCGGCAAGCCAGCCCTCCTTCGGGGGAGGACATCCCCCATCTCCACCCCTCTCCTGCAAGGCGCGCCGGAACACGGACGCGCCTTCCATCGGCCTCCTCTGTAGGTGGGAAACGGACTCCCCGAGTCCGCCCCCAGAGGCCATGGGGGCCAGGAAGCACTAAGCCAACCCAGCCCCCTGCGGCGGATCTGGTCTGCGGCTCCACCGCCGACCGATGTTCGGCCGCCGGAGGGACGGGAAACGGCAAGCGAGCGCGACACTCCTCTTCCCCGCGGCCCCACCACAGCCGCATCATGCGGTGCGACCCCCGCTTGAGTCGCGGAGGATAGGGAGAGCGGCAACGCAACACCGACACTCCTCTCCCTCCGCGGCTCCCGCCTCTCGGCTGCTGAGGGGCGGGAGGCGACCTCGCTCCGCCACTTCCACCCCAGCAGTCCACCGACACGCTTCCTGGGAGCTCATTGCAGGCCTCCCGGAGCGGCCACCTCGAGGCAGCCACAGAGCGCCTTAGGCCGGCCATTTGGGTTCCTCTTGGCTTCACCGTGGGTGACCAAGCCACGGTACTAACCCGCTACGACAAAGCGGGGAACCCTTCGGGGAACCTAACCTAACCTAACCTTTTTTTTTTTTTTTTTTTTTTTTTTTTTTTTTTTTTTTTTTGGCGTGGGGAAATGCCTACGCATACCCGCCCTCATGGGGGCAAAGGAGCGGGTTATGTCAGACTCGCACCGACTAAAACCCACGGTGGTCGCCACCAGCACTCATGAGGGTCGCGGGATCTCCGTTAGGAGACGCAGCCACAACCCCCTGCGCTCGCTGGGATGGCCCCGTCAGGGCGTGCGTGAAGATCGCACCCCCAGAACCCTCACGGAACTATCACGACGACACGGTACCACGTCGTGCCGTCGTCCTCCTCGGGGTCGCTATTGCTGGACGGTCAGGCCCCCACTCCGATCGTCAGCGATACGTAGAGACCGTTACGGTAGGGGATCACCGATAGAAGGGCCGTGACGAGGCGCGCGAGCTGCGTCGGCAAATCTCGAAACAGGATCGGTCCTCTCTCTGTCCGCTCAGCAGCCTCGCTTCCGGACCATTACGGTGCAGAAGGCTACGGCCCTCCACGCCGATTCCCGCGCAGCATCGCCGGCGACTGCTGGCGGACAGGTTCCGTCGATGTGACCGACCAAGACCCGCCCGCTCGGCCACCACGCCGGGCGGCAGCAGAAAACGTGTGCGATGCGGAGTCTTGTCGTTGCCGCCACAGTGGGAAACAGATTACGCCGTCGCCTCGCGACCGATCCTACACAGGTAATCACCGAAACAGCCGTGCCCGGTGATCACCTGCGCTCAGAGAATCTGGAGTCTTCCTCCTCGTCGCTGCATCAGGCTTCCGGAGCCGGCAGGAATGCTCCGACGACGCGTTTGCCGCGCATACGCTCCTCGCGGAGCCTTTGCGCGCCACGTCGCGAATGCGATACGTCGTTCCTGCCGTTTTACCGCCTCGAGCGCGCCTCTTCTGGCTCGCCACCACCGCTATAGCGTAGGACGCGAATCCGGTGATACACCCTCGCGTCCATGTCCGCCAGTATATCCAGAGGTGGAAGCCGAGCCAGGATCATCACCGCCTCAAACGATACCGTGCGGTATCCTCGTACGACCCGTATAGCCATCCTCCTCTGGACGCTGTAGATCTTAGTCCTGCAGCGTCGGATGGCAACCTCTTCGCCAGATGGGCGCCCATTAAGGCTACGGATCGTACGACCCAATAGAGGCGGCGGACTTCCTCCTCGGTCCCCAAAGTTGGGCAGCAGTCTGTGCATAGCACCGCTACCCTCTCGATCCGAGGGGACCGGGCTCGAAATGCTCTTCGAAGCCCCCAGCGACTGTCAAGTGAGGCTAGGTACTTCATGCCGCCCTCTGACCTAGACTCACCTCTCCGGGCGCTGAGTCAGGTGGTTCCCTGCTGCGCAGCGGCATTGGAAGTCATAGCGCCTCCGGTCTTGTGAGGCGCTACCTCCAGTCCCAACTCGTGGACTTTGGCGACGACGATTTCCGCCCAAGCTCGGCGAGCTCCTTGGTCCTCTCGAAGGAGTCCCGCTGGCGACCACCAGCGTGTCGTCAGCGCAACGAACGACATTAACGCCGGCGGGCTCGACTCGCGGGGCAGGAGTCGTGGCGAAGTTCACAGTAACAGGCCTAATACCGACCCTGTGGAACTGGATCTCCCTCGGATCCTCGTACCGTCTCGGTCCATGTACAAGATGTACCTGTCGCGCAAGTAGTCCGCGATCGCCTTGCGGAGTAGGGGGGAACACCATGGTGTACGAGTCCCCCCTAATCGCGTCCCAGGGCAGGAGTTAAAAGGCGTTGACGATGTCAATGTTTATCGCCAACGCCACTCCGCCCGGGACAGCTTCCTCCGACAGGCGGACGCGCATCACCGCGTCGATGGTGGAACGCTCCGTCGGAAACCGAACTGGTTTTCAGCTGAGATCAGGACCGACACGCGACCAGATGCCGTTGAGACGGCCGGCAGAATTCTCTCGAATGCTTGCCAGCCTCGTCCAACAGGCATGGGACGGTACGCAGAAGGAGAATCTGCGACTCTGTCTGCCTTCTTCAAGAGGACCATTCGGGCCTCCTTCCGGAACCCTGGGGAACGAGGAGTTACCCGGAGGCAGCTGGTGAACAGCTGCCTCAGCCGCATATTCGAGGTATGAACTCAGCGCAGACCCGGCCGGGAATTCCGTCAGGTCCCGGCGCAGTCCGGCCTCTCAAGCGGCCACGGCTCGATCCCAGCTCCTGTGCGGTCACCCCCATCTCGTCTCTCCACTCACTTTGAAAATGGGGTAGACTGAGGACTGACCGGCCCTCCAGAAAGAGAGCAGAGCTAATCCACTCCTTGCCAAGGGGCGGTCGGAGATTTCCGTCACCGGGGAGCCAGGACGCGACTTTCCTAACTTCTGTACGGACGCCCCACGGATCCTCGTTAGTCCTCCGGGGCTCCTCTCAGGACCGAGACCTGGCGTTGCAGATAGCTGCCTGCAGCAGTGGCCGCTCGATACGCCTCGCTAAGTCTGGCTATCTCCTCACTCGGGCTCGCCTTCGCCTCCTTCGAGGCTCTGGTGTACTGGCGGCGGCTCCGCAAACAGATCGCTCGCAGCTCCGCGATCTGCCGACCGCAGTACACCGCCCGCGCTTGGGGCGACCGGTCGGGGCATCGACGCGTCACAAATACGCGTCATCGTGTCCCGGAACCAGTTCGCTTCCACTTCCGGATCGGACGGAACCTCTTCGGCGCTTTCAAAGCCATATTGCAACGTTGGCGGCCCCGAGCAAGTCGGTCCTAGCCGCTTGGGGCACCAACGTCGCGATGTGACTGCCTTCTCGGCGGCTGGTGACAGCGTCAGGGCGGCGGTGCAAGATCGAATAAAATATGGCGGTGGTCGGATAACGTGACCACCTCCTCTGCAACCCGCCAACCCGACAACATGCGCCATGGCGAGTCGCCCATGTTGAGATCCACGACCGGCTCCCCCTGCCACCGCACGTGCTTACGGACCCCCAGTTGCCAATCGGAGGTCCAGTCAGCCGCCCATTCATCACCGTCTCTCCCTTCCGGACTGTCGCTGAAGTTCCCCGCCCTGGAGTGGGCGTTGGGGAATCCCGGGGACGTCGACGGTGAGGCACCTGCAGGCAGAGTGCCACCTCGTCCAGGTACCTCGTAGTCGGCGAGGGCCTCGCCAGGAGAGACGTAGCATTAACTATGGCCAGGGTGCCCCGTGCACTGCAACAAAGCCCTGACCCTTCCCAATAGGAGCAGGGTGGGACACCCTCCTCCACCAGTAGATCGCTACGGAACCCGGCTCATCGCCGAACCGGTGAGGGTGGTCCGGCACGGCATGAAGGCTCCGCCACTGCACCGCCAGAGCAACCCGGCACTCCGCAATGGTCTGCATAAACCGTGCTGAGCATTGCGGCGGTGGTTCAGGTTGCTCTGAAGGGGACCTGAGGGGTGCGAAGGGCCTGCGACCTCATTCGAGCTGGTGCTCGGGGTTGCGCTGGTGCCGCCGGAACACCACGCTTGTGGAGGCAGGAGGAGGACTCTCCATGTCGGCCTACCTCTCTTTGCTTCCGTGGTGGGGCGCACCTCTTACCAAGACGATGGTTAGAGGCGGCCCCAGGTCGAAGCACAGTGGACATTTGAGTGCGGTGCTCTGCACTCCTTGGCCTAATGCCCGGTCTCCACAAGCGTAGCAGCAGCGTGCTCCGGTTACCTGGTTGGGGCACCTACTGCCTGCGTGTCCTTTCCGGAGCACCATTGGCGTGCATGGGCCTGGGTTCTAACTGCTCACCAGGCAGAACCCCAGCCCACGCATGCGCGTCCGGCGGTCACCAGCATTGCACCGCTGCCGCGGGGCTGCGCCAGCGTGCCCAAACGCATGGGTGTTCGGTGGACCTCTCCGACCTTAACGTCGTCCACCGAACACCCTCAGCTTCTAACCACAGCCGCTGCGACCTCGCTCGGGCTGACGGCATCGTCAGTCCTTCACCCGAATGTCGCCCGGCTTGACCGGAGCGGCCAATTCAGACATCCATCCCAGAAGGACCTCGCATTTGCGAGACCGTCGCCCATCGAACTGCCCTCGGGACCGCTGATCTCCGGAGGGATACCGGTCTGGCCCGTTACGAACAGTCACGATGCCGATATCCGCCAGCCTTATTTTCGACAGCTGCCTCATCGCTTTTGCACTTAAGATGTGGAGGGGCGAGTCAGCAACGTCACCGTCACGGCGGCTGGCCGGTGTGCGTATGAGCTTCGCCTTTTTATTTTTGCTGTGGCCTTGTTCGCCGCAGGGGCCGCTGGCTGGCTGGGTCTTAGAAACTTTACTGGCTTTCTTATTTTCTATTACCCACGACGTTGATGCTGGCACTTCCACCACCATCAGAGGCCTTGGTGGCACCGAGCAGCTCCGCTACTGGAGGATGGGAGGGCTTCTTCATTTTTCACGTCTTCCGCGGTGGCAGGACCACCTGCACCGACTGCTGCAGCGGCTGCGTGGCACTCGAGGAAGGTTTCGGGCCCGCACTCCTAGGGGCCGGATTTGCCCTCTCCGGGAAGATCTTTCCTCGAAGGCGTAACCTCACCTCTATGCGGGCTTTAAGCGCTCCGTAGGTCCGTCTTCGTTCCCGGACTTCGGGCGCCAGGTGATCGCCGGGGATGAGGTTTGGCTGTCTGAGTTCCCCTCTTTCGGAGGGCACATAGGCTCTCCGACAACCTCCCACCTTGCTCGAGAGCTCAATAATTGCGAGGCGGAGCTCAGCGTTCTCACGCTCGAGCCTCTCGACGTTAAGGCTGGGCCACCCTCCGTGCATTTCAGACGTGGCCGCCTCCACAAATCGGGTTGCCATTCTTAGGCTGTGGACGAATGAGCCCACGCCAGGGTTGCCGATTTGTCAGCAACTGTAATCCACCGCCAGCAAAGAGACGACCGGATGAAGGCATCCAGGTCCGTGAGTCGAGCTTGGCCTCATCTCCCGCTCAGATCTGCGGGTTTGGAAAGCCAGCCTTAGCCCTCATCCAAGCTCTGGGCCACCGTCGGATCCCAGATGCCATCCATCTCGTCAGCGACCACCTCCGTGGCTGCAGAGACTGCGACTGCCTGGAATTTGTCGAAGGCGACAGTCGCAAACGGCTCTCCTCTTCCTGCTTGTCATGCGGACACCGTGTTGCGGATCTGAGGTAGAGGCATCGATCTTCCGCCGTCACTCCTCACCCGCCAAACTCGCAGGCGTACTTGGGCGCGCAAAGCGTCACGCCTGTCCCGTGCAGGAACTACTGGTCCCGCAGATGGCCTCTTCCTCCTGGCTCTGGTCCCTGGGTGTTGAAAGGGACCGTCGACTGCTATTACAGACTCAGCGCTCTTCGCTGGTCTCCTTCTCTCTAGGTTTTGAAGGTTCCGTAACAAATCCCACGAGTTAGGACGAAATAAAATGTCGGTCTCGGGTGACGCCTATTCCAGAACAAGGCTACATACTGTGGGGGTCGCCTGGTACCCCACAGGTTTTTTAAGACTTCGCTGTCTGGTTTTATAAAATTGTTGATCAGCCATAGCAGGGGCCCGTGAGTCGGCAAACCCTCCGCTCCATGCATGACGTACCCCATAATCGTCAACGCTGGGGTCCTTGAAGAGTACCCAGCGGAGTTACGGCGCTGGGAAAGCCGACGTAACTCCCCAGTTTTGGACGGTTGAATGCCCGGCAACGGTGTGTGAGTGCACTGAGCCGTCCCTCCTATGGGCATTAGGCACTGGAAACGATATATCGTCACCAGTTCCCAATACCCACCATCATTTGTTGCCTTTCCCCGGATGCTTTGATCAGGAAATGCAACCTCCACCCGCGCATTAGGCACTGACAACGACGTAGCGCGGTTTTGTGCCTCGTTATTGCCTTCCCCGGATACTTTGATCAGGAAATGCAGCCTCCACCCACTTGCATTGGGCGCAAGGCGATATCGCCGCAGTTCCCAATGCACGCACCATTGTTGCCTTTCCCCGGATGCTTTGATCAAGAGAAATGCAGCCTCACCTGCACATTGGGCACTGAGGACGACGTATCGTCACCAGTTCCCAATGAGCACCATTTGTTGCCTTTCCCCGGATACAGAAATCAGGAGAAATGCAGCCTCCCTGGCACAACTCGACGGTTGAGTGCCCGGCGGCAGTAGCTTACCGAGCCCGTCCCTCCACTATGAGCATTAGGCACTGGAAACGATATATATCGTCGCCAGTTCCCAATACCCACCATCATTTGTTGCCTTTCCCCGGATTCAAATCAAGGAGAAATGCAGCCTCCCACAACGCTCGACGGTTGTTGCCAGTGGCAGTAAAGCGCACACCGAGCCCGTCCCCACCTGTGAGCATTAGGCACTGCCAACGACGATATCGCCATGGGTTCCCAATGTACACCTTCATTTTGTTGCCTTTCCCCGGATGCTTTGATCAAGGAGAAATACAGCCTCCACCCGCGCATTGGGCACTGAGGACGACGTATCGTCACCAGTACTGATGCACCATCGTTCGGTGCCTTTCCTCCGGTTGGAAATCAAGAGGAAATGCAACCCCCTACTCGCTATGCCCTCATCAGAGGGCATAGGCAACTATCCCCTGTCAGAACATTCGCCACTGGCAACAGCGTATCATCACCAGTGCCCGTTGCACCGTCCCGGCGTTGCCTTTCCCCGGATACAATAGTATCAAAGGGAAATTCAACGACCAGGCACTCGAGGAGGTTTTCTGACGTGGCACCCCAACCCAACTCCAACCTAACCTAACCGCAACCTAACTCTAACTCAACCTAATCCCATATGGAAATGCCTACGCATACCCATCTCTGCAAAGGATGGCTGCGCTTCGACCTTCGCACCGACGAACCCCATGGTGTTCCAATCTTCGTCGGCGTATGGGGTCACGGGACGCTATTCCACCTGTCGGCCGACCAGACGGTCCCTCTCTGGGGAGGAGTATCTCCTCTCCCACTCTTTCAGGCAAGGCACTGTGGGAAGCCGACGCGCCTTCCGCAAGCCTCTTCTCAGAGGGGAAGCGGACTCCCCCCGAGTCCGCTCCCCTCAGAGCTATGGGGCCAGGAAATTCTGAGCCCCCTGCAGCGGATCTGGCAGTGCCAGGGCTCCGGGCTGCCACCGATGTCTCCGCTGCGGAGTGGCTGCGCCAGCGCGGCAGTAGGGAGAAGGCAACGTGAAACACCGACACTCCTCTTTCCCTGCGGTCCCCACCAGCCGCATCACGCGGTGCGACTTCGCTTCAGGGCTCGGGTGGAGTGATAGAGAGCTGCCCAGCCGCCCATACCTCTCCCTCCAGACCTGGCCCCGGCTACTGAGAGGGCGGAAAGACGGCCCGTAGCCCGCCATCCGCCTCCCAGCAGTCCGCCTGACATCCCGAGGTTAGCTCAAAGAGCCCACCCAAAGCGGCTAAATTCTGGCCGGTCTTCAGAGCGCCTTTAGGCCGGCCATTTGGCCTTCTTAGCTTCACCGTGGGTGACCAAGCCAACCTAACCCAATCCTAACCTAACCTAACCTAACCCAACCTAACCTAACCTAACCTAACCTAACCTTAACCTAACCTAATCCCAACCTAACCTAACCTAACCTAACCTAACCTAACTCCAACCTAACCTAACCTAACCTAACCTAACCTTAACCTAATCCCAACCTAACCTTATCCATTTGATAGGGCACGGCCGAGAAGAGTACCCGAAAACTCGTTGGGTGATTACTGCACCGTCTACCAGGCGGAATTGCTGGTACCAGCAGCTCACCGAGTGGGCACTTCACTCAATGGAACTTCAGGGTCTATTATTGCGACCCAGGTCCGCCTCCAAACCTAAGTTATTATTAACCCGGATTCTGCATCCCTCGCGGTGAAAGCACGACAAACATCTGTACATTGCGGGACGTGTGGAAGAAAATATCTCCCTTAACATGTAAGTGAAAGTCACGTGTTTGAGGGGCAACGAGAGGGCGGACGAATCGCGAGGCTGCACTAAGACCAAGAGGACTCCCTGACTACGATCGATGCCCTGTCTCGTTCGTCAAGCGACAACCGTTTGGAGTCGGTTGGATGAATGGAACAGGAGGTATCGAGAGGGGTGACACGGCTTCGTCACCAAAGCCTTCTTTCCTGACGCGTCAGAAGCCTTCAGCGTAATTAAAACCTGAGATGGACGCTCTGGTTCAGCAGGTGTTCACGGCCACGGCGGTTTCTCCGAATACTTGAACCGCTTCCAGGTAAGAGAGTTCGTCGTGTGTCTGTGACGACACCATCATGGGAGGATGGATTCCTGCACCTCTATGAACGGAGGTCCTGTCAACGCAGGGAGAGGCCTCCAATGCTGGAGAGCTACACAGGTTTAAAAGTAACAATAAATAACTTGCCAACTTTATCAGTATCAGAGATTTTAGCCAGAAACTCCTGCATTTCTGCAAGCGTGTATGATGAAAGCTATACAACAAAATAAATGTATGAGTATGTTAGTATGTGTGTGAATATTTCTGTTATATATACTACATAGTAACTAATTCTAGAACTATATATATATTAAGTTTGACAAAGAAGAAATATATATAAGAATAGAATACATGCATACAGAGATAAGACCTCGACTAAAAAAATAGCGTGGCGGATACGTTACAAATGAACAAAAAGTCCCTGAGTTATCAGCGTCAGGGTACATGCAAGGGCCCCAGAAGTAGGCCTAAAAAAAAAAAACCTAACCTAACCTAACCTAACCTTTTTTTTTTGTTATCGGGGGAAATCTTCGAAAGATACCCGCTCCTGGGGAGAGACAGGGTTATGTGGCATTTCTAACCACTAAAACCTCTGGTGGCCATCCTCAGCAATAGAGGCCCGGATTCCATATGTGGAACGCACCGGTGCCCCTCTGCACGGTGCCTGAGTGACGTCCCTGGGGAGGAAAAACCTCCTTGAAGCACCTTTCGGTGGAGGAAGCATGGGCAACTCTGAGTGACCACTCGAGTTGCTGTCCCCTTCCCGGCCCGCTTCCTGGGCGGTCAGAGCCCCACCCCGATCACCCGCGAACCCGAAGTCCCCTTTTAGTCGCCTTGTACGACAGGCAGGGTACCTTAGCCCTATTCTTATGCCCGGGACTAAAGGCTGACGGCCGGAGCGCACGTTGTTACCGCCCCGGCGTCGTTGTCTCCGAGCGGGATCGGCCCTCCCGATCACTGGCGGTCTCCCCTTCTGTACCATGACGGCTTCACAGAAGGAGACCAGCGCCTTCCTGCGCCTTTTATCCACCAGCGCAGCCGCTACTGCGACTGGCGGAGAGAGATCTTGCCCGGATCCTCTGACCAGGATCCGTCGCTCTCGACTCTAAAGCAGGGCACCGGCGAGCGTGTGCTGTGCGGAATCCCCGGTCCCCGCCACAGTGTGGCATTGCGTTGTCAGGGATTCGCGTCCAATCCCGTTCAGGTATCACCGAAACACCTGTGCCCGGTGAGTACCTGCACAGTCGGTAGGGTGACGTGCGCCTTTCCCCGCTCGCAGCCAGGCTTGAAGCTGGCAAGAGCGTTGCTGACCGTGCGCTGGCGCTGAAACGAGGCTCATGGAGCCTGCGCCACACCGTGCCCCGCCTACGCTCCTGCCTTCGCACCTCGCCAGCTCCGCATCCAGGGCTCGGCTTCCTCCTGGAAGACGAAGGCGGCATACACCCGCGCATCCATCTCCGCTATCCAAACGCGGAAACTGAGCTTGTGACAGTGGCCGCCTCTGGAAAGATATCGTACGATATCCCTGCGATCCGATGAATATCTTTTCGGCTGCGCTATTGAGCTTTAGCTCTGCAGCGACGGACGCCCGTGAGTCGATGTGACCATACGGGCGCCCCATAGAGGGCCATCGATCGCACGACGCCCGCGTAGAGGCGGCGGACTCTTCCCTAGCCCCTGAGATTGGTGCAACCGGTGCATGGCACCTAATTACCCTCTCGATCTTGGGGACTGTGGCGGTCGAAGTGTTCTCGAAATCTTAGCGACCGTCCAGGATGAGACCGAGATATTTCATCACCGGTCCCACCTGGACTTGCACGTCACCAACGTGCGAACTGACAGCTGGTGGTTCCTCTGGGGAGTTTGTGAGTCCAAAGCGCCTCGGTCTTATGAGGCGCTATCCGGAGACCCAGCTCGTGGATTTTATCCACGACGCATGCCACCCCAAGCCCGTGCAGCTTTACGGTGCTTTTCAGCCGTCCCGTCGGTTACTAGAGTGTCATCTGCATAGCAGACGACAATTTCGCTAACACCGACGGGGAGATCAACCCGCAGGACAGGCCGTACGCGAGATTCCACAATTGCGGACCCAAATACGGATCCTTGTGGAACCCTGCAGTTTACCTCCTCAGGATTAGTAGACGCGTCCCGGACTCATCGTACTGGATGCACTCCACGCAAGTGTTCTAAAGCGATGCGCGCAGGTAGGGAGGCACGCGATGGTATGCCAGAGCTCTCATAATCGGTTACCCAGGGCAGTGAATTAAAGGCATTGACTACGTCAAGATTGACCGCCAATGCCACACCGCCCCGGGCAACTGGCCTGCTGCGATTGCCTCGACGCGAAGCGATCGCGTCCGCAGTCGATCGCGCCTGCCGAAAGCCGAATTACCGTCCGACAGTCTGGGCCCACTTGACGCAGTGCGCTGAGGCGGGCGGCAATTATCCTTTCGAACAATTTGCCCGCCTCATCCAGCGTTAAACAAAATGGGTCGGTACGCGGAGGGAGATTCAGCGATCCCGCCATCTTTCCTCAAGAGCACCATCCTTGCCTCTTTCCAGGCTGGAGGGAAGACACCGACATTCTAGGCAGCTGTTGAACAGCTGTCTCAGTCTTCCAAACCTAACCTAACCTAACCTTAACCTAACCTAACCTAACCTAACCTAACCTAACCTAACCTAACTTAACCTAACCAACAAAACTAATTGTCACCATTGTTTCATTAGACATAGAGGAGCTCTGACAAAGCGCCTGGTGGCCCGCCATCAGAATGAGATTAGCGAACGAGCAGGCACCCTATTAACATCCGTAGAATACTGACAGTTACCCGGACGGACAGAAAGGTCAGAGTG
Organism: Teinopalpus imperialis; assembly: GCA_029286865.1. Classification (NCBI taxonomy): domain Eukaryota; kingdom Metazoa; phylum Arthropoda; class Insecta; order Lepidoptera; family Papilionidae; genus Teinopalpus; species Teinopalpus imperialis. The sequence continues at coordinate 11,534 of JAGSMU010000255.1, read as the reverse complement.
AGGTATGCGGGAGAGGAGACATCAAAAGTACTAGTCAGGGGTGCGTACAGGGTTCGGATAGGGGACCCATTTTATGGAACCTCCTGATTGACCCCCTTATTAAAAGATCTGGAGCAGAGGGGCACCACGCACAGGCATTTGCCGACGACGTCGTGCTCGTATTTAGCGGGAGACGCCGGCATTAACACCAGTGCTAGGGAGGCACTCCGATTATGTTCAGGCGTGGGGTGCCGTCAAACCCTAAGTTTGCAATTCAAAACAAAAAGCAATGGTCATAACAAACAGGTTAAATACATGACATCCCACGCCTGAGCATGGAGGGATCCCAATCGACATGGACCAAGCAAAATCAAACTGCTGGCTTAAACATTGACAGAAAACTAACCTTCAACAAACACATCACCCTCACATGCGCAGCAAAGCACTCAACATACACAAACATCTAACCAGAGCGGCCAGGCCAACATGGGGCTAAACCCCGAAATAGGTAAAACGCATACACGGCAGCAGGGAACTGATCATTACGTATGCGGCTGAGCCTGGGGAAATCTGCAGCAAAGCCAGTTTCTAGAAACAGCTCAATGCCGCGCAAAGAGGTTCTCTGCCCAGAAAATATGCCAGAGCATACAGAACGGTTTCGCTTAACTCCGCACTCGCACCGTCAGGAATACTGCCTCTGACCTTCGTATCAAAGAGGCTGCCACAGTCTTTGAGATAAGAAAAGGAAAAAGGAGCATGCATACGATAGGGAGGCTCGAGAAGGAAGTATTACACACCAAACTAATACCACCCCCGCATGTAAGCAACATCTAGAGTACAAACACCGGAGAGCCAGGAGCGGTGATCAACACCCTGGCGAACCTGGAATGTGTAACATACACGGACGGCAGCGGGCTTGATAAGGTTGTCAGCTGCGTTTTCCTTATGGAAAACGGCATCGAAACCAAGTCCAAAAGTTTAAGGTTTCGTCGTCCCATTGCACAGTATACCGCTGAGCTTGGCTCCTTAAAAATGTAACGGTGGAGGCCCTGAAAGAGCTGGATATTCATTGGAATATTCAGTGATTCTAGGCCGCCCTAGACACTTTATGCAACAGTGAGACAAGGCACCTTTAGCAATTCAGGCACAAAACAACATGCCAGGCAACATTAAAGGAAAACCATCTCCCAAATGTAGCCCATGTGGGGATAGCGGAAATGAGAGAGCGGATGAGCTCGCTAAACAGGCAGCGCTTATACACAAAGACAAACCTGTCTACGACCAATGCCCGGTTTCATTCATGAAGAGACAAATCCGAGAGGACACTCTTCTGCGGAATGGAACGGAAATACGGAGAAGCCACGGCATCCTGGCACACGAAGATATTTTTGCCCAACATCTATAGCGAATTCATAAAATCGGTAACTACAAACATGCACCTCACGCAACTTCTCACTGGGCACGGCGGGTTCTCCAGTACCTGAATCGATTCAGGTGCAAGAGAGTCCGTCGGTATTGACCGGATATTGCAAACAGTTATCCACGTAATAACAGAGTGCCCAGTGCATTGTAGGGATCGACGGGACATAGAATTAAAAGCCGGAATTAAAATAGAAGCCACAAAATTAAGTCAACTTCTAATTTGTCAAAGGAAACTAAAGCATGATTTTATAGAACACTTGTATTGAAAATAATAAAGAAGGTAAATCTAGAAATAAATAAATCGTATATAATAGGTATATTCTAGAACAGAAGTGTAAATGTAAAATATATAAAGAGAGAACAAAGAACTGGAAATAGAATAACAAAGTGAAGTGTAAAGCCTCTACTATTATTACAATTGTAATTAACAAAAGTTAAAACAAACAAAAGCCTGAAAATATCCTGACAATGTCGTCGGGGACGCAGTAATCAAAAACCTAGCCTAACCCCTAGCTAACCTAACCTAACCTAACCTAACCTAACTAACCTAACCTAACCTAGCCTAACCTAGCCTAACTAGCCTAGCCTAGCCTAGCCTAACCTAGCCTAGCAGCGCTTCAGAAATGCCTACGCCACCCACCTGCGGGGGAACGGGATGGGTTATGTCGGACTCGCACCGACTAAAACCCCATGGTGGTCGCCACCAACGCTCATGAAGGGTCGCGGATCTCCGTAAGGAACGCAACCACCAACCCCTGCGCTTCGCTGGGATAGCCGTCCAGGGGGCGTGCGAGAAGATCGCACCCCAGAACCCTCGCGGAACTATCACGACGACACGGTACCACGTCGTGCCGTCGTCCTCTCAGGGGTCGCTCATACTGGACGGTCAGGGCCCCACTCCGGATCGTCAGCGACCCGTAGAGGCCCCACGTTTACGGTAAGGGGATCACCGGGAGGGCCGTGACGAGGCGCGCGAGCGCTGCGTCAGCCCCGATATCTTCGAGCAGGATCGGTCCTCTCTCATCCCGCTCGGCAGCCTCCTTTCGGACCATTACGGTCTCTCGCGAAGGGAGGCTGCAGCCTCCACGCCGATTCCCCGCGCAGCATCTACCGACGACTGCTGGCAAGGGACAGGTTCCGTCCAGGTATGCGACCGACCAAGACCCGCCGCTCGGCTTCCCACGCCGGGCAAGCGGCGTGCGATGCGGAGTCTTGGTCGTTGCCGCCACAGTGGAAGCAATTCGCCGTCGCCTCGCGACCGATCTTACAGGTAATCACCGAAGCAACCGTGCCCGGTGATCACCTGCGTAAGTCTGTAGGTAGTCTTTCCTCCTCGTCATCATCCAGGCTTCGAAGACCGGCAGGAATGCTCCGACGACGCGTTTGCGCGCATAGTGCTCCTCGCGGGCCTTGCGCGCCACGTCCTGAATGCGATACGTCGTTCCTGCCGTTTACCGCCTCAGGCGCGCCTCTTCTGGCTCGCCACCACCGCTCTGGCGTAGGACGCCAGATTCGGTGATACACCCTTTCGCGTCCATGTCCTTTCAGTATATCAAGAGGTGGAAAGCGAGCCAGGATTGTCGCCGCCTCAAACGATACCGTCCGGTATCCTCATTACGACCAATATGGCCATCCTACGCTGGACGCTGTAGATCTTAGTCCTACAGCGTCGGATGGCGTCAACCTCGCCCAGACGGGCGCCCGTACAGGGCTACCCGGATCGTACGACCCCGGCATAGAGGCGGCGAACTTCCTCGGTCCCCGAGATTGGGCAGCAGTCTGTGCATGGCACCCTTCACCCTCGATCCGGGGACCAGGCATCGAAATGCTCTTCGAAGCCCCAGCGACTGTCAGAGTTAGGCCCAGGTACTTCATGCCGCCCCCTCGACTTCGAACTCCCACCTACTCCGGACGCACGGTCGGGTTCCCTGCTCCGCGGCAGTTTGTGGAACCATAGCGCCTCGGTCTTGTGAGGCGCTACCTCAATCCCAACTCGTGGACTTTGGCGACGACGATTTCCGCCCCAAGCTCGGCGAGCTCCTTGGCCCTCGAAGGGAGTCCCCACTGGCGACCACCAACGTGTCGTCAGCGTAACGAACGACATTAACGCCAGCAGGGAACTCGACTCTGGGAACAGAGTCGTAGGCGAGATTCCACGGTAAACGGGCCCAAAACCGACCCCTATGGAACCCCGCTGGATCTCCCTCGGATCCTCGTACCGTCTCGGTCCACGTACAAGATGTACCTGTCGCGCAAGTAGTCCCGCGATCACGCCGTGCAGGTAAGGAGAACACCATGGTGTACAAGTCCCCCTTATCGCGCGTCTGGGGCAGGGGAATTAAAGGCACGTTGACGATATCAATGTTATCGCCAACGCCACGCCACTGGGACACAGCCTGCTCCGACGGGAGCGGACGGCATCACCGCGTCGATGGTGAACGCTCCCGTCGGAAACCAAACTGGTTTTCGAAGGATCGGGACCGACCGCGCGACAGATGCCTGTTGAGACGGGCGGCAGAATTCTCTCGAATAACGCCACGGCCTCGTCCAACAGGCATATGGAACAGTACGCAGAGGAAATCTGCGACTCTGTCTGCCTTCTTCAAAGAGGACCAGTCGGGCCTCCTTCCGGAGCCCTAGAGACGAGGAGTTACCGGAGGCGGCTGGTGAACGCTGCCTCAGCCTGTTCGAAGTGTAGACTCAACACACTGACCCGGCCGGGAATTCCGTCGGGTCCGGTGCACCGGAACCTTTTTTTTTTTTTGCAGCGGGAAATGCCTACGCATACCCACCCCTGCGGGGGCAGGTGGGTTATGTCGGACTTCGCACCGACTAAAACCCCATGGTGTTCCTCCATCGTCGCGTATGGGGTTACGGGAACGCTTTCGCACACCTCCGCGACCCCGCCTGCACGCTGGCCGGCAAGCCAGCCCCTCCTTCGGGGGGAGGACAATCCCCTCTCCACCCCTCTCCCTGCAAGGGGCGCGCCCGGAACACGGACGCGCCTTCCATCTCCGGCCCTCCTCTGTAGGTGGGAAACGGACTCCCCGAGTCCGCCCCCAAGGCCATGGGGGCAGGAAAGTCCCAGCCCCTGCGGCGGATCTGGTGTTTGGCTCCGCCGCCAACCAATGTTCGGCCGCGGAGGACAGGAGAGCGGCAGGATCAACCGACACCCACTGAACCCGCGGCCCCACCACGGCCGCATCAGTGGGTGCGACCCCGCTTGAGTCGCGGAGATAGAGATACACTACCTCCCCTCCGCGACTCGTCTCGGATGCGGAGGGTGGGGGCGACGATGCGCGGTACCGCTGCTAACAGTCCCCGCACCGCCACCCCATTCCCCGACTCCGCCTCGGCTGCGGATGGTGCGCAAGACGGCCTCACTCCGTCCATCCGCACCCCGCAGCCCACCGACACGCATCCAGGGCGGGCCCAGCTCCAGCCCGCCCGGAGCGGCCTCCCTCAGGCCGGCCTTAGAACGCCTTAGGCCCGGTGCGAACCTAACCTAACCTAACCTAACCTAACCTAACCTTTTTTTTTTACATGGGGAGTCAGCCCACAGATACCCACACTTCGTGGGGGCAAGGGTGGGCTGAGGCCGGACTCGCACTGACTAAAACCCCATGGTGTTCCTCCATCGTCGCGTATGGCGGGGTCACGGGAACGCTTTCGCACACATCCGCGACCCGCTCAGCCGGCCGACCAGGCGGCCCCTTCTCCGGGGAGGACATCTCCTCCACCCCTCCTGGCAGAGCACGCCGGAACACGGACGCGCCCTCCAACTCGGCCTCCTCTGTAGGTGGGAAACGGACTCCCCGAGTCCGCCCCCAAGGCCATGGGGGCAGGAAAGTCCCAGCCCCTGCGGCGGATCTGGTGTTAGGCTCCGCCGCCGACCAATGTTCGGCCGCGGAGGACAGGAGAGCGGCAGGATCAGCCGACACTCCACTGAACCCGCGGCCCCACCACGGCCGCATCAGCGGTGCGACCCCGCTTGAGTCGCGGAGGATAGGGAGATACACTACCCTCCCTCCGCGACTCCGTCTCGGATGCGGAGGGTGGGGGCGACGATGCGCGGTACCGCTGCTAACAGTCCCCGCACCGCCACCCCATTCCCCCGACTCCGCCTCGGCTGCGGATGGTGCGTAAGACGGCCTCACTCCGTCCATCCGCACCCCGCAGCCCACCGACACGCATCCAGGGCGGGCCCAGCTCCAGCCCGCCCGGAGCGGCCTCCTCGGGCCGGCCTTAGAACGCCTTAGGCCCGGTGCGAACCTAACCTAACCTAACCTAACCTAACCTAACCTTTTTTTTTTTTTTTTTTACATGGGGAAATGCCTACGCATACCCACCCCTGCGGGGGCAAGGGTGGGTTATGTCGGACTCGCACCGACTAAAACCCCATGGTGTTCCTCCATCGTCGCGTATGGCGGGGTCACGGGAACGCTTTCGCACACATCCGCGACCCGCCGCCGGCCGACCAGGCGGCCCCTTCTCCGGGGAGGACTTCCCTTCCACCCTCCTGGCAGAGCACGCCGGAACACGGACGCGCCCTCCAACTCGGCCTCCTCTGTAGGTGGGAAGCGGACTCCCCGAGTCCGCCCCCAGAGGCCATGGAGCCAGGAAGTCCCAGCCCCTGCGGCGGATCTGGTGTTAGGCTCCGCCGCCGACCAATGTTCGGCCGCGGAGGACAGGGAGAGCGGCAGGATCAGCCAGCACTCCACTGAACCCGCAGCCCCACCACGGCCGCATCCTTGGTCATGACCCCGCTTGAGTCGCGGAGGATAGGGAGATACACCACCTCCTCCCGCGACTCCGTCTCGGATGCGGAGGTGGGGGCGACGATGCGCGCCCGGTACCGGTGCTAACAGTCCTCGCACCGCCACCCCATTCCTCCGACCCGCCTTCGGTTGCGGATGGTGCGCAAGACGGCCTCACCCGTCCATCCGCACCCAGCCCACCGACGCGCATCCGGGCGGCTCCAGCTCCAGCCCGCCCGGAGCGGCCTCCTCGGGCCGGCCTTAGAGCGCCTTAGGCCGGCCATCGGTTCCTTAGCTTCACCGTGGTTAACTCCACACCACGGTTGCTCCCCGCTACGACAAAGCGAGAAACTCCTCGGGGAACCTAACCCAACCTAACCTGTCCTAACCAACTTTAACCTAACTCTAACCTAACCTAATCCGTACATGTAGATCTCCAGAGAGTAAGAGTGGAGGATCAATCACCGCTCATACAGTATTTCAATACGATGCCTGGGGCATGAAAGTGCCGTATGCACGGAGACGACAGATGCGCAGTCACTGCGGAGGTCCATGACCCCGGAGCAGAGTGCACTGAAAATGCTCTCTGGAGAGATACCATCGTGTTGTAACTGCTCGAAGGCAGGACTGACAGGAGAAACCACAATGCATTCAGTTCAACTGCCCTGTCAGAAGGAAATGGGAGACACTAGCGAGGTCCACCATAGCCTACCGCTAAGGGCGTCCCTACTGTACACAGCGCGATCGGCCACCAATATCGCGTCATCCAAGTCAACATGCAGAGGAGCTGAAACCGCGACAGCAGAGCTCATGACCGAGGCGGTCACTGCAAGCGACCTTGGCAATGGTGCAAGAGCCTATGTCGGAGGATAGGGAGATGAAACAATATCGAGGAGTACGGACAATACAATGCGCGAGGAGCCCTAACCTGAGCGGGCTATCAAAGCCGCCATTGTAGTGTTCGATGGAGCTATCCAGATCACCTAGTGTCCTGACTTGACAACGAGAGCTCAGCTGCTGCTGAGGGGATTGGGGTCTGGGAGGTCGGTAGCTCTGCATACCTTGAGGGTGATAAGCCCATCGCCCCTATCTTAACGACATCACGGCCGTGGGCACCAGAGACGGATATTAAAGGGGATGTGAACGCATGGAACTCTTTATGGGGGAAGTCGAAAGACGGACAAGAGAGGAACAGAGGTGGGCTTTAATGCTCGACGAGCTTGAGCTCCACTCCATCATTAACAACAGGGGAACTGAGCCCACTTTCGACAATCGCCATCAGGGCGGTGAAGATTTACCAGCCATGTGGATCGACAGCTTGCTCGGCGACCCTTCTAGGGAGGATCGATAATGGCGCCCAGATGGAGTGACAAACTCCGACCACAGGGCCATCCTATTTGAAATTAATATACACAACAACAGAACCATAGAATTAAAGAACACGACAAGAAAATACAATACCAGAAAAGAATCCGGAGCGAGTTCCGTAGAACTCCGCCCACCTTGGCAAAACAACGAAATAAAATATAACCCCGTGTTAAAGAAATTAAATACAGAAGATTTGGAACAAATAATAACAAAACTAAATAAAGCACCATAGTGAAACGCGTGAAAACACTTAAAAAGTCAGCAGTAAGTGCAAAATTTATAGGATTGCCCTGGTGGACGGTGTGAAATCTGTTCAAACCCTAAAAAAGAGGCAGAATCCTTGCGCTGCACCGATCCGCCGAAAGAGCGGGTTGTCGAGCGTACCTGAGGCCAAGGAAAACTATTTCCCTTGAAGTAAAGAAAGCGCAAACCGCCAGCTTCTGCAAGATAGGGAGTCGATGTAATGGTATATACCGGGTGATTAGACGTAGCGGTGAGAGACAAGAGGACGTTCCTCTGGTACGAAATGGAGTAGTACTGGGAGGGCAGGAGTCGGCCAAATTGCTGAAGTGGAAGGTTCTATCCAGAGGATAATCCCGCCAACGCATTTACGAACACAAGGCAAGTAAGAAATTGCAGATACAATAATGAGGGTTGCGTGATGATTCATGCAACCCACCATTCACCAAGAGAGCGAACTGCTGTGGGCCGCGTCGTCGTTCAACCAGCAAGCAGCCTGGAATGGATTTGGCTCACCGGACATTCAGTTAAAAGGCAATCGCATCGGACCCTTATCCCTGTTCCTCGCAATCTCTATGAACAAGTGCTTCCAAGTTCTTCTTGTGCATTCCCCAAGGTGGAAGGAAGCTGTGGTAGTCATACGGAGCCGGAAAGGACATTACGCGGGACTTAAGTCCTATTACAGACCCATAGGTCTCACGTACTGCAAGATCTGCGAAAAGATGGTTGTCCGAGAATCAGGTGGCACATAGTGCCCCAGATCAGTGATACAGCCAGTACGGCTTCATGCCGCAATGTAGCACTGAAGACTCCCCTGTGCGCGATGGGACACCTAAACATCGGCTTCGTGAAAAAGCTCATTGTTTTGGTGTCGCTGGACATAGAGGGAGCATTCGATATCGTGCGTGGTAACGCGATCAGATTCCAGACTGGAAGGAGACCCGACGCCCGGGTGGACCTGAGGCGCCTAATTGACAGCTATCTGAAGGATCGATCAGTGCGCGTCGGGTTCCGCCGGTGGAATGGGTCAAGCGTACGACAAAGGGGTGCAAGGATCCATTGGGGGTCCACGCTGTGGAACCTGCTTAATCCTTCCTGGAAGAATTGGGGCGAGGGGGTATACTGTCAGGCCTTTGCTGATGACGGTTTTGATTATCCGGGGACAATGCACTGAAGCGCAACGGAGAGCCGAACCGGTACTCGATTATGTTCGGGGGTGGGGGTCAAAAATAAGCCAAACTTCGCAGCACACAAAACCAAGGCTATGGTAGTGACGAGAAGCTGAAGTTCGGACTCCACCAATTCTGACCATGGGCGGTGTGAGGATCGAGCTCTCCAAGAACATCAAGATACTGGCTCGCCAGTGACGACGGACTCATTGTTCAACGCGCACATTGCAAATGTGTGTCGGAAGGCGCAGAGTCTGTACGTCCAACCGTCGAGGGCCGCTAAGGTCCAATGGGATTAAACCCTGAGGTGGTTAGGAACTTATTTATACGGCGGTGGAGCTGACGATCATGTACGCTGTACGCTGGGCGTCAGCGACACTAAAAGGTCTGCCAGAAAGCAGCGCCGGACTCCGTGCAGAGAGGGTTTGTCCAGAAGATTGTGAAATCGCATAGGACCGTCTCCCCGCATTCAGCCCTGCTGCTAGCCGGATTGCTTCCCTCGGATATAAGGATCAGGGAAGCAGCCTCTTTTACCAAGTAAAGAGGCATATCGCGGCGAGTGGTAGGACAGGGATATGGAGATTCAGACTCCCTACGCCGAGATGCCACATCCCGCCGAAAGGCTGGAGCTGACTTCACCTGCATGGGGACGGTGTGGATTTTGCTTCCACAAGACGAGGTTACCGTCCGAATTTACACCGACGGCAGTAAATCGAGGGGAAAGTCGGAGCGGCACTATCCATTTCCGGGATGGTGGCGCGGCCGAGAAGAGTACCCGAAAACTCGTTGGTGATTACTGCACCGTCTACCAGGCGGAATTGCTGGCAATCAGTGAAGCTACCTCGAGGCACTACGTACTGCACGAACTTCAGGTCTATTGCGACCTGCGCCCTCCAAACGGTTATTAACCCGGATCTCCCTAAAAATTTCTCGCGGTGAAAGCAATGACAAACATCTGTACATTGCGGGGGACGTGGGAAGAACATCTCCCTAACATGGGTGAAAGCCCACGCAGGTTTGGAGGGAACGAGAGGGCGGACGAACTTGCAAAGGAGGCTGCATCAAGACCAAGAGGACCCCGACTACGATCGATGCCCTGTCTCGTTCGGGTCAAGCGACAAATCCGTCGGAGTCGGCTGGATGAATGGAACAGAGGTCGAGAGGGTGACATTTGCCTGTCACCAAAGCCTTCTTCCCGGACGCGTCAGAAGCCTTCAGCGTAATTAAACCTGAGATGGACGTTTGTCTGTGCAGGTGTTCACGGGCCACGGCGGTTTCTCCGGAATACTTGAACCAAGCCTAGGTAAAGAGAGCCTGCCGTGGGTAGTCTGTGACGACACCATCAAGGAGGATATCTGCACCTTATAACGGAGCAGTCCTGTCAACGCAGGGGAGAGGCCTGCTGAGAGCTACACAGGTTTGGAAAAGTAACAATAGCGAATTTGCCAGTCCTTATCAGTAGCAGAGATTTTAGCCAGAAATTCCTGCATTTCTGCAAGCGTGTGGCGATGAAAGCCATAATAATGACAAAAATAAAACAAAATGAATGTATGAGGATGTTAGTATGTGTGAATATTTAGCTATATACTTGCATAGTAACTAAATTTAGAACTATATATATATTAAGTTTGACTCAAGAAGAAATATATATAAGAATAGAATACGATGTATACAGAGATAAAGAGACTCGACTAAAAAAATAGTGTAAGTGGATAATGTTAGAAAAGAACAAAAAGTCCCTGAGCTATCATGTCAGGGTAATACATGCAAGGCGGCCCCAGAAATGAGGGTCTAACAGAAAAAAAAAAAAAAAAAACCTAACCTAACTCTAATCCCAACTCTAACCTATCCATTTGGATAGCACGGCTGAGAGTACCCAAAAACTCGCTGGGTGATTACTGCACCGTCTACCAGGCGGGAATTGCTGGCAATCAGTGAAGCCACCGAGTGGGCACTTACGGCACCTGCACGGAACTTCAGGGTCTATTGCGACTCCAGGTCCGCTCCTCCAAACGGTTATTAACCTGATTCCTGCATCCCCTCGCGGTGAAAGCACGACAAAACATCTGCATACTGGTGGGACGTGGAAGAACAACATCTCCCTAACATGGGTGGTGCCCACGCAGGTTTGGAGGGAACGAGAGGGCGGACGAACTTGCAAAGGAGGCTGCAATTAAGACCAAGAGGACCCCGACTACGATCGATGCCCCGTCTCTGCTCCTCGTCAGCGACAAACCAGTTTGGAGTCGGTTGATGAATGGAACAGGAGGCATCGAGAGGGTGACACGGCTTCCGTCACCAAAGCCTTCTTCCCGACGCGTCAGAAGCCTCCAGCGTAATTGAAAACCCGGAGATGGACGCTCTGTCTGTGCAGGTGTTCACGGGCCACATGGTTTCTCCGAATACTGGAACCGCCGCAGGTGTAAGAGAGTCTGTCGTGTGGTCCTTTTGGTGACGACAACTATCAAGGGATGACATCTTGCACCCTCATAACGGAGGTCCCGTCAACCAGGGGAGAGGCACAATGCTGAGAGCTAAGCACAGGCTTAGTGGCAACAATATAATAACTCTGCCAGTCCTTATCAGTATCAGAGATTTT
>JAGSMU010000254.1:0-45209 GCA_029286865.1 Teinopalpus imperialis | reverse complement strand
AGCCAGAAATTCGGCAACAATATAATAACTCTGCCAGTCCTTATCAGTATCAGAGATTTTAGCCAGAAATTCCTGCATTTCTGCAAAATATAACACAGGAGTAAGTGGTAGGAGTAAGTAGACAATCAGTGGTATAATAAATTAAAATTATATAATCAACTATATATATATATAGGAAGACAGTGAATATAAACCAGGATAACACAATATAAAATGAAAAACTAAAGGCACTGATTATGTTGGTGGAATAAAAGTATAAAAAAAAAAAAAAAAAAAAAAAAAAAAAAAAAAAAAAAAAAAAAAAAACCTAACCTAACCTAACCTAACCTAACCTAACCTAACCTAACCTAACCTAACCTAACCTAACCTAACCTAACCTAACCTAACCTAACCTAACCTAACTCCAACTCCAACTCCAACTCAACCTAACCTTAACCTAATCCTAATCCTAACCTAATCCTAACCTAACCTAATCCTAACTCTAACTCTAATCCCAATCCTAACCTAACCTAACCTAACCTAACCTAACCTAACCTTAACCTAACTCTAACCTAACCTAACTCAACCTAACCTAACTCCAATCCTAACCTAACTCCTAACCTAACCTAACCTAACCTAACCTAACCTAACCTAACCTAACTCCAACCTAACCTAACCTAATCCTTAACCTAACCTAACCTAACCTAACCTAACCTAACCTTAACCTAACCTAACCCAACCTAACCCAACCTAACCTAACCTAACCTAACCTAACCTAACCTAACCTAACCCAATCCCAACCTAATCCCAACCTTAACCTAACCTAACCTAATCCCAATCCTAACCTAACCTAACCTAACTCCAACTCCAACCTAACCTTAACCTAACCTAACTCAACCTAACCTAACCTAACCTAACCTAACCTTAACCTAACCTAACTCCAACCTAACCCAACTCCAATCCCAATCCTAACCTAATCCCAACCTAACCTAACTCTAACTCCAACCTAACCTAACCTAACTCCAATCCCAACCTAACCTAACCTAACCTAACTCCTAACCCAACCTAACCTAACCTAACCTAACCTAACCTAACCTAACCTAACCTAACCCAACCTAACCCAATCCCAACTCCAACCTAACCTAACCCAATCCCAACTCTAACTCTTAACCTAACCTAACCTAACTCCTAACCTAACCTAACCTAACCTAACCTTAACCTAACCTAACTCCAACTCCAACCCAATCCCAACCCAACCTAACCTAACCTAATCCAACCTAACCTAACCTTAACCCAACCTAACCTAACCTAACCTAACCTAACCTAACCTAACCTAACCTAACCTAACCTAACCTAACCTAACCCAATCCTAACCTAACTCTAACCTAACCCAACTCAACCTAACCTAACCTAACCTAACCTAACCTAACCTAACCTAACCCAACCCAACCTAACCCAACCTAACCCAACCTAACCTAACCTAACCTAACCTAACCCAACCCAACCTAACCCAACCCAACCTAATCCCAACCCAACCTAACCTAACCTAACCCAACTCCAACCTAACCCAACCCAACCTAACCTAACCCAACCTAACCTAATCCCAATCCCAATCCCAACCTAACTCCAACTCCAACCTAACCCAACTCTAACCTAACCCAATCCCAACCTAACCCAATCCCAACCTAACCCAACCTAACCCAACTCCAACCCAACCTAACCCAACTCAATCCCAACCTAACCTAACCCAACTCCAATCCCAACCTAATCCCAACCCAACCTAACCCAACCCAACCTAATCCCAACCCAACCCAACCTAACCCAACCTAACCTAACCTTAACCTAACCTAACTCAACCTAACCTAACCTAACCTAACCTAACCACCGAAGGTGTATAGGAAAATGGTGGATATGGCAAGGATTGCCGTTGACCATCAGAAGATCCACGTTGCCAGCTTCTTCCATTCCTCCAGTGCCATAAATGCCTGCAATTCGGGCATATGCGTTCCCACTGCACAGCGACCGTGAGCCCTTGCTCCCACTGTGCTAGCACTGAACATCAAGTTGCTGAGTGCCCAAGCAAAGACGCTCCAAACTCAGCGAAGTGTTTTAATTGTGTTGCGCATAATGATAAATTTAAAACAAAAAATGACATTAAACACACCGCGAACTCAATGTCCTGCCCACGCTTGCGAGCCATGAGAGAGAGAGTCGACAACAGAGTAGACTACGGAGCGTAGCTCCTCTCTCTCACGGTCAGCGACGATTGGAGCTGTTTGTTGTTTCTATTTCTTTAAATTTAAATTTATTACCATTTTAATATACTGTCATATACTATTTTATGTTTACGTGTCATATCATTCACCAATCATTAAATTGTCTCAATAGATTAATCATGTTAAATTTGTGTCATGCACGTGCCGCCGCCCTTCCCGGGATGCGAACGGTGCACCGTATCTAACGGCTAGCACCGCTGAGCATGCGGGAGCGGCCACGGCACCGTTTAAATATTTAATTGTTTACTTTTTTTTTACTTGCACAACCGACGGCGCGCTGCGTCGCCCCCGCCCCGCCCCGCTCCCCGCGCCTTCCGCGAAGGGACCGGGGCTTCAAGCGGTGTCTATTTTTAGATGCGGCGACGCGGTTCAATTGTTTATGTTATCGTAGTAATAATTTTCTTTCTTTTTTGTAATTATTTTTCAACTTCCTAAGATAAATCTAGCTTTAAGAATTTACTACTAAAATAGTACAAATACTTGTATACAAAATAATTGTTATTGCTCTTTTCGCAGTATATAATGTTATCATATATTTATATTTATTTTCACGATCATGCTATTTATCATTCATTAAATTATAGTTGACCAGCTTCGGAAATACCTTAATTAATTAAATACTACAAATTTGTGCCTAAGTACGTGCCGCCGCCCTTCCCGGGTTGCGAACGGTGCACCGTATCTGTCTGCGAGCACCGCTGAGCATGCGGGATCGGCCACGGCACAGTTTAAACTTTTAATCGCTCCGTCTTAATTTGTTTACATTCTTACTCACAACAGACGGCGCGCTGCGTCGCTCCTCGTCTTCGCCTTCGCTCCTCGCCCGCCGCGAAGGATCGGGGCCTCAAGCGTTGTCTATTTTAGATGTATGACGCAGTTCGATTGTTAATATTTCGTAGTTTTATTTCTTTTGTCATTTCTTTACAAAATTCTAAGATAGTTCTAGCTTTAAGTAATTATCACTTATTTAGAATAGGTACTTGTATATAAATAAATAATTGTTCTTTTACAGTATATCATGTCGTCATGTATTTATGTTTCTATAACACAAATATATGACGTTGTTTCTATTATATTTTCTTTTCTATTTATCATTTATTAAATTGTAGTAGGCCAGCTTTGCAAATACCTCAATTATTTAATTATGTCAAACTCGTGTTTAAGATATAGCACATGCCGCCAACATTTCCGGGCGGCGAACGATGTCCGTATTAACTGCGAGCATCGCCGCTCGGGAGTGGCCGTGGCATGATTTAAACTGTTCATCGCATTTTACAAATTATTTAAAATCTAATTCCCACAACCGACAGCGCTGCACCCTCATGCCCGGCCCTGCTCCTCGCGCATTCCGCGAAGGACCGGGCCCTCAAGCGGTGTCTATTTTAGATGCGGCGACGCGGGTCTATTGTTTCAATTAACGCATTTATTATCTTTGTAGTTTTTCCTCATAATCCTAAAAATAGTTCTAGCTCTAAGAAATTAGCATTAATATAGAAGAGATACCTGTATATAAAATTGATTGTTCTTTTCTCCATATAACGCTGTCATATACTCATGTTTACCATTGCGATCATGCTATTTTTCATTTACTAATTTGTATTAAGCCAGCTCTATAAATACCGCAATTAATTAATTATGTTAATTTGTGTTTACATATGCCGACGCCCTTCCCGGATTGCGAACGGTGCATCGTAACTAACGGCGAGCACCGCTGAGCATGCGGGAGTGGTCTCGGCACAGCTCGAGCTATTCGTCGATTCTTTAAAATTATTTAAATTTTGTTCCCACAACCGACAGCGCACCGCCCCCGCGCCGCACCTCGCTCCTCGAGCGTGCGCCGGCGGCGGAGAAAGCGTGGCCTTGTCACGCCGGGTCTATTTTAGCCACTGTGAAGCGCTTGCATGTGTGCGTTTAATTTTTGTATTAGGATTATTGTTTTATATTATTCGTTGCGTGTATACATCTTTCATGTAAAATCATTCTTCTATGTAAAATTATAGTGTAAGAATAGGTAAATATTTGATTTAATATTTGTAAATGTAATCAATATTTTAGATATGAAACTCTCTGTGTTAGTTATAAGATTATTTAGTCGAGCGCCTCGAGACTCGAGACTTCGGGAAATGCGGCTTCAATAGAAGTCGTATTCCTCAATTTAGCGTTACATTAGTTTCTTTATTCGGGACATAAATTATATATACCTGCTTATTATATAATTAATTCTTAACTGTACAGTACTTCTGTATGGTTTATGGTATGAGACTGGGTAGTACAACCTGTATCCATTAGCAGTTGTACACCCTATGTCTCAAAGAATCAATAGTTAAGATATTATTTTTATGTAATCACTGTAAAGCCAACTCTTATTATATATGTGTAAAATTAGTCAATAAACGGCCATCGGGGAAAGTAAAATCCCCGGTGGAATATATGGGGATATGTAACCTAGGCAGAAACGTATCAAATAGCGTTCTGCCAGGAAACATACTCCCCAAACAAGCGAAACAAATAGCTAATACCATATATAAACATACTATCCAATTAGAATTAAAATTGTTCCAATATGATTAAACATAAGATTAAGAAAAAAAAAAAAAAAAAAAAAAAAAACCTAACCTAACCTAACCTAACCTAACCTAACCTAACCTAACCTAACCTAACCTAACCTAACCTAACCTAACCTAACCTAACCTAACCTAACCTAACCTAACCTAACCTAACCTAACCTAACCTAACCTAACCTAACCTAACCTAACCTAACCTAACCTAACCTAACCTAACCTAACCTAACCTAACCTAACCTAACCTAACCTAACCTAACCCAACCTAACCTAACCTAACCTAACCTAACCTAACCTAACCTAACCTAACCTAACCTAACCCAACCTAACCCAGTTTTAAAGAGGAAAAAAAAGGTTGCTAAAAACAACCGACCGGATTTCGATAATTATGTATAAGACACCGCCATCAAAAATGCAGACAGGCGATGATGAGCAATTAACTCAGAGGGCAGGCCCCTCGATGAGAATGACACAAAAGGAGCGAGTAGTGAGGAAGAGTGTAGAAAGCATAGAGGCTAAGACGAAATCAAAATTGACGAAATCTCCCGTAAAATCGGAAATTTCACTGAAAAAACAGGACAACATTCCAACAAACCCTAGGGATATGGAACGGACGGCGGAGAAGATGCTTAAGGAAATAGAAGAACAATTGGCAAACTCGGGAAACATACGTACAACGATTAAGATTGTGGTGCAAGAGAACGCAAATATGCTCTATAAAATAATTAAGCAAATGAATAAGACAATCACAGACAAAGATAAAGAAATAAAGAATATAGAAAATAGCTTACGTGAAAGGGAGAATGAAATTCAAAATGGAATTGAGAAAGAGTCAAAGAGTAGACAAGATGAATTACTGAAAGAAATGAGAGAACTGAAGCAGACTTTAAAGGAAGATAGACAAACACTGATAGAGGAGATTAGAGGCAAAACATATGCTGAAATAACTGCTATTCCTAATGGAATAATGGGATTGAAAATCTTGGGCTGGCTACAAAGGTTTCAAAGTGAGCCAATGCATACTGTAGTAGTATCGGCAGAGAATGGAGAAGACACCAGTGATCTAATTGTGGAAAGGATTAGAAAAGCAGTGAAGGCCAAAGAAACAGGAATAAGAATAGAAAAATTGAGAAAAGCTAGAAACCAAAAAGTAGTGCTAAGCTGTGGAACTAAGAATGAGATAGAAAAAAGTAATGAAAGAATAGAGGAACAGGATAAGGGACTAAGGTGGGAAGAGAAGGAATATAAGGACCCACTAGTGATGTTGAGAAATGTGCTAGTGATAAATAGTGATGATGATATTATTGGAGCATTGAAGAAGCAAAATTTCATGTAGTCGGTGGTATCTCAGAAACTGATTATAGAGGTCTGTAAAATATAGGAAAAGGCACGCAATCCTTTGAGTGTCACGTCGTACTGCAGGTTTCCGAAAATGTGGATGAAACTGACAGACATAGGAAGGATTCATGTGGATCTACAGAGGATAAAAGTGGTTGATCAAACACCACTTGTTCAATGCTCTCGATGTCTGTCCTTTGGGCACGGGAAAAAACTATGTACTGAAGGTACGGATTTATGTGGCCATTGCGCAGGACCTCATTTACGGTCGGATTGTCCCATGTGGAAAGCAGGTGAGGCGGCCACTTGTAAGAATTGTGCGCAAGCAAAATTAGAAGACAGTGAGCACGACGCTTTTTCGGATACCTGCCCAATAAGGAAAAAGTGGGATAGATTAGCCAGAGCTAAAGTAGCATACTGCTAAAGTAAAATATAGTGTAGAAAGAGTAAAAGAAAAGGGTAGGGAAGAGGAATCGAGCATCGGGTGCGGATTCGTCCAGGCAAATCTCCAGCGAAAACTACTGGCCTTCCAAGAACTAATTCTTGAAACCCGTAAAAGAAAAATTACTGTGGCCATGGTACAGGAGCCATATGTAGGAAAATCAGGAGAGGTGACAGAGAGGCCAGAGTATAGAGTCGTTCAGTGTATAGGGTCGCGAACTAAACTGGTCAGCAGCAGAGCACTATGGACAGGGATATTGATATTATCCCTTGTCCAGAATTTACTACAGAGAATATAGCATGCGCCATATTAAAGACCGATGCATGGAATTGACAGTGGTTTCGGTGTATTTCGAGGGAAATCTACCTATAGGACCTTATCTAAATCAACTGAGGATAATTAAAGTAAAGTTGGGAAAAACACTCATTATTGAGGAGATTTCAATGCCTGGAGCCCGTGGTGGGTAGTGCAAGAGGAGATGAGCGAGGAGAATTAACGTATGCAGCAATATTAGAGATGGACATGCATCTGCTGAACGAAGGAACCGACCCAACTTTCTATACCATCCGTAATGAAAGAATATTCCAGAGTGTGGTAGATCTTACAGTGTGCACACAGAACCTGATAGGAGCTATAGATAATTGAGAGTTGATACCAGCTTAACGACCTCGACCATAATGCCATAATTTTGATGTGAAAAGGTGTAAACAAAAGTAAAACGAATTAACACGGCTTGCACAAGAAAATATAATACTAAAAAGGTAAACTGGAGGGAATTTAAAGAAAAATTACACGACCAAATGGAACTGGAGAGTATCACGATAAACACAATAGAGAAGATAACAGACAAACATAAATTAGAAGAAGTTGTACATAAATACAATAAAATAATAGAAAAAACCTGCGAAGAAACTATACCTAAAATAAAAAAGAAAAAAAATAGATACTTACCGTGGTGGACAGAGGATCTTCAAAACTTAAAAAGGGAAGTCAACAGGAAAAAAAAAAGGATAAGAAATGCAGCACAAAGACGAAGACAGGGTGTGGTTCGAGAATATCTTGAGGCAAAAGGAAGATATGAAGAGGCTACGGAGACGGCAAGATTGCAGAGTTGGAAATTATTTTGCACTAGACAGGATCGAGAAAGTCTCTGGGACGGAATATACCGGGTGTTGAGGAGAACTGCCAAACCATACGAAGATCAGCTTTAATTCAGGATGGAGAGTACTAAACCCTGAGGAATCTGTAATTTACTGGCGGAGATATTCTATCCCCAAGACGATGACAAAGATGAAAGAGAGTGCCATAAAGCTATAAGGAGGAAGCTGAAAGCTCTACGGAACACAAATATGGCAAACATGACCCACCATTTACTGCTACGGAACTAAAGGAATCAACAAACAGTTTCATCCCAAAAGGCACCAGGCCAGGACGGCCTTACGGCAGACATCTGTGCCCACGCTCTGGCGCAAAGTCCAAACCTATTTCTTGCCCTGGTTAATAAATGCCTTGAATTGGCATGCTTTCCGGCAATATGGAAGGAGGCCACCGTGGTCGTGCTGAGAAAACCGGGCAAGGATGACTATACCAAGCCAAAATCGTATAGGCCAATAGGCTTCTCCCGGTATTGGGTAAGATTTTAGAGAAGATGCTGGTGAAAAGGATCAGATGGCACCTGTATGAACACCTGAACACGAGACAATATGGCTTTGTGCCACAAAAGCACGGAAGACGCCCTATGATCTAGTTCAACATCTAAGAGGCAATAACAAAATAAGAAAATCAGTGTTGTTGTCGCACTAGACATAGAGGGCGCATTCGATAGTGCTTGGTGGCCAACAATCCGATGTCAGCTGAGGAAGAAAAATGTCCCCAAAATCTGAACGCGTTGGTCGACGACTACCTGACCAACAGGAGGGTAAAGGTGGTTTACGCAGGAGCAGTGGCGTCGAGAGACACCAACCAAGGATGTGTGCAAGGATCAATTAGTGGCCCTATATATTGGAACCTTATATTGACCCACTATTGAATAAGTTGGGAGAACTTGGCACATACACACAGGCGTTTGCAGATGATATCGTCTTGGTGTTCTCTGGTCATACATCGGGGAGCTGAATGAGGAAATCAGAGGTGTCCTAGCACATGTGAGTGAATGGGGACACCAAACAAACTGAAGTTTGCGGCACACAAATCTCAGGCCATGATCATCACTAACAAAATTAAGTTTGATGCCCCAGACATACACATGGACGGGACAAGGATTGAAATAGTAAACCAAATAAAAATACTTGGACTTACTATAGATGAAAAATTGACTTTCAACCAACATGTTGCGGATATCTGTAGGAAAGCAGCAGGAATAAGCAACCAAGTATCTAGGGCAGCAAAATTAGAGTGGGGATTGAGTCCAGAGATCATCAGGACGATGTACATTGCGGTAGTAGAGCCTATCATGTTGTATGCGGCAAGCGCATGGGCTCCCGCTGTCGACAAAATTAGCATCCAAAAACAACTATACACTATCCAAAGAGGTTTTGCTCAAAAAATTTCAAGGTCTTATCGGACAGTGTCTTTCAACTCCGCCATTCTGATATCGAGGCTCATACCACTCGATCTCAGGATCAAGGAGGCAGCTGAACTGTATATGATTAAAAGAGGGAAGCCAATGCAGGAGTTGGGAGATAGAGAAATCGAAAAGAGAGTTTCTTTTCTCAAAGTATCCTCATCCTGCGGAGGCGATTGACATTACTTATACCCGCCAGAGTGATATGAAATTCGAAGGTAATGGCAGTCAAATATTCACTGATGGCAGTAAATGAATGGGAGTGTCGGCGCCGCCTATACATACTGGAGGAGTGGGAGAGAGAGGGACAAGAAGATGCGCCTTGACGGCGGCTGCTCCGTCTTCCAAGCTGAGCTTTATGCTCTTAGTCAAGCAACAGAGCTTGTATATAAAGTACTATCGGACGAGACGGTAGCAGTTGTGAGTGACTCTAGGTCAGCACTGGACCTGATCAAGAATCCGGAATCTTTGCACCCCCTTGTGTTCCAGATCCGAGAAAACGTTACCAATGCTTGCAAGCAAGGCAAAACATAAAGCTCTGCTGGGTGAAAGCCCACGCTGGAATCGCAGGTAACGAGAGAGCTGATGATTTGGCAAAGGCAGCAGCAAAAAATGATAAAGTGGCATCCCGATATGATAAAACTCCAATAACGCGAGTGAAAAGATTATTAAGAGAGAGAAGCATAGAAATCTGGGATAACAGATATAGAAAACAAACAGTAGGAACGGTTACAAAAAAGTTTCTTCCAAATGTAAATGACGCATATAAAATACTAAAAGAGATTAACATAACAAGTACACTTACCCAGGCGTTGACCGGACATGGGGATTTGCGGCATACCTTCACCGCTTTAAGATAAAAAGATAGCCCAATCTGTTCTTGTGGTGATGAATTGGAAACAGTGTTGCATCTGGTGCTGAATGCCCAAGGTTTTACTCTTCGAGAAGCGACCTGGAAACTGAATTTAATATAAAATTAAGTGAAGAGAACTTACATGAGTGGTTCTCAGGAAAAGGTACCAGACCGCGACTGGAGGAGTATATAAAACAATAGTTAAATGTAGCAACAATAGAAACAAAACTTAAACAAGTAATAAAAGAAAATAGTAAGAAATCATGTATATAATAATTTATATGTTACATATAAATGAATATATATATAAACATACAGAAGTATCAAGCATGTAAGAAAAGTATTAAAATAAATAAAAAAAAATAAATAATAACAAACAAAAAATGTCAAAATATAACACAGGAGTAAGTGGTAGGAGTAAGTAGACAATCAGTGGTATAATAAATTAAAAATTATATAATCAACTATATATATATATAGGAAGACAGTGAATATAAACCAGGATAACACAATATAAAATGAAAAACTAAAGGCACCGATTATGTTGGTGGAATAAAAGTATAAAAAAAAAAAAAAAAAAAAAAAAAAAAAAAAAAAAAAAAAAAAAAAAAAAACCTAACCTAACTCTAACTCTAACCTAACCTAACCTTAACCTAACCTTAACCTAACCTAACCTAACTCTAACCTAACCTAACCTAACCTAACCTAACTCTAACCTAACCTAACCTAACCTAAATCTAACCTAACCTAACCTAACTCTAATCCTAACCTAACTCCTAACCTAACCTAACCTAACCCAACTCAACCTAACCTAACTCCAACTCCAATCCCAACTCTAACCTAACCTAACTCTAACTTAACCTAACCTAACTCTAACCTAACCTAACCTAACTCTAACCTAACTCTAACCTAACCTAACCTAACCTAACCTAACCTAACCTTAACCTAACCTAATCCCAACTCTAACTCTAACCTAACTCTAACCTAACCTAACCTAACCTAACCTAACCTAATCCTAACCTTAACCTAACCTAACCTAACCTAACCTAACCTAACCTAACTCCAACTCTAACTCTAACCTAACCTAACTCTAATCCCAATCCCAACTCTAACTCTAACTCTAACCTAACTCTAACCTAACCTAACCTAACCTAACCTAACCTAACTAACCTAACCTAACCTAACCTAACCTAATCCCAACTCCAATCCCAACTTAACCTAACCTAACCTAACCTAACCTAACTCAACTCTAACCTAACCTAACCTAACCTAACCTAACCTAACCTAATCCCAATCCCAACCTAACCTAACCTAACCTAACCTAACCTAACCTAACCTAACCTAACCTAACTCCTAACCTAACCTAACCTAACCTAACCTAACCTAACTCTAACCTAACCTAACCTAACCTAACCCAATCCCAATCCCAATCCTAACCTAACCTAACCCAACCTAATCCCAACCTAACCTAACCTAACCTAACCTAACCTAACCTAACTCTAATCCCAACCTAACCTAACCTAACCTAACCTAACCTAACCTAACCTAACCTAACCTAACCTAACCTTAACCTAATCCTAACCTAACCTAACCTAACCTAACCTAACCTAATCCCAACTCCAACCTAACCTAACCTAACCTAACCTAACCTAACCTAACTCTAACCTAACCTAACCTAACCTAACCTAACCTAACCCAACTCAACCTAACCTAACCTAACTCTTAACTCTAACCTAACTAACCTAACCTAATCCCAATCCCAACCTAACTTAACCTAACCTAACCTAACCTAACCTAACCTTAACCTAACCTAACCTAACCTAATCCTAATCCTAACCTTAACCTAACCTAACCTAACCGCCAATATCTCGTGGTATAACGCCTAGTGTATGTCAAGTTTGTGTCTTAAAGTAGTATTTGAGTAGTTAACCATTTAAAGTCTCTTGCGCCGCTTCAGGCCATTTTTCTCGTTTTTATCAGTTTTTAAGTTTTCTTAGTTACGTAATTATATTAGATTTATAAAATTTTTATTTTCGTTATTTTCGTGTTGTTTTTGCTCCCGATCGGTAGGTCCCTATCCACAACCGGGACGAATCAGCCGTAACCTGGAACAGAAACGCACTAAATTAGGAAAAATCACAAATTTATAGCAAAACCGAGGTGTAGTGGTGAAGTCCTATTTTAAAGGAATTTGCCAATATCTTCGTGGTATAACGCCCAGTGTATGTCAAGTTTGTGTCTTAAAGTAGTATTTGAGTAGTTAAATCATTTAAAGTCTCTTGCGCCGCTTTCAGGCCATTTTTCTCGTTTTTATCAGTTTTTAAGTTTTCTTAGTTACGTAATTATATTAGATTTATAAAATTTTTATTTTCGTTAGTTTTCGTGTTGTTTTTGCTCCCGATCGGTAGGTCCCGTCCACAACCGGACGAATCAGCCGTAACCTGGAACAGAAACGCACTAAATTAGGAAAAATCACAAATTTATAGCAAAACCGAGGTGTAGTGGTGAAGTCCTATTTTAAAGGAATTTGCCAATATCTTCGTGGTATAACGCCTAGTGTATGTCAAGTTTGTGTCTTAAAGTAGTATTTGAGAAGTTAAATCATTTAAAGTCTCTTGCGCCGCTTTCAGGCCATTTTTCTCGTTTTATCAGTTTTTAAGTTTTCTTAGTTACGTAATTATATTAGATTTATAAAATTTTTATTTTCGTTAGTTTTCGTGTTGTTTTTGCTCCCGATCGGTAGGTCCCTGTCCACAACCGACGAATCAGCCGTAACCTGGAACAGAAACGCACTAAATTAGGAAAAAATCACAAATTTATAGCAAAACCGAGGTGTAGTGGTGAAGTCCTATTTTAAAGGAATTTGCCAATATCTTCGTGGTATAACGCCTAGTGTATGTCAAGTTTGTGTCTTAAAGTAGCATTTGAGTAGTTAAATCATTTAAAGTCTCTTGCGCCGCTTTCAGGCCATATTTTTCTCGTTTTTATCAGTTTTTAAGTTTTAGTTACGTAATTATATTAGATTTATAAAATTTTTATTTTCGTTAGTTTTCGTGTTGTTTTTGCTCCCGATCGGTAGGTCCCTGTCCACAACCGACGAATCAGCCGTAACCTGAACAGAAACGCACTAAATTAGGAAAAATCACAAATTTATAGCAAAACCGAGGTGTAGTGGTGAAGTCCTATTTTAAAGGAATTTGCCAATATCTTCGTGGTATAACGCCCAGTGTATGTCAAGTTTGTGTCTTAAAGTAGCATTTGAGTAGTTAACCATTTAAAGTCTTCTTGCGCCGCTTCAGGCCATTTTTCTCGTTTTTATCAGTTTTTAAGTTTTCTTAGTTACGTAATTATATTAGATTTATAAAATTTTTATTTTCGTTATTTTCGTGTTGTTTTTGCTCCTGATCGGTGGTGGTCCCTGTCCAACCGACGAATCAGCCGTAACCTGGAACAGAAACGCACTAAAGTAGGAAAAATCGCCCGCCCACCCTCCCAGTCTTCATTACTTAGGTAGATTTCTACCCAGCCATAAAAATCATAAAAATATTAAATCTATATTTGACTGAAAATGATCGGAATACGCACACCAACAAAAGGCCACCAAAGCCGCAAGCGAGGACCTTCCGAAGGCAACATCTGTGAGCGTCACAGAAGACTTACTCATGTCGAGTCCCCTAGAAGTAGAGGTCATCCTCCACGAGCACACCAGTGGTGAGCAGTGAAGTGGCAGTGCAGGTGCTCCTCCAAGCTCTAGAGGGTCGTTGTCAAGGTCAGCTGTTAACGATGGGTCTCTGGTTGAACAGAAACAATCAGGCAAGACTGGCACACTGGCGGTCCGCCAAAACAGAAGGTAGCGACCTCTCAGGATGCAAAGAAAAGGACCGCAGGCCATCAGCCTCGGAAGAGGTGCAAAAGACGGAGGTGACCAAATATGCGGATCGCTTAACAGAGGCTCGGGCCTGCCTCCACAAAGCTAAGCTGAATTTGAACAATTCAAGAAATCTGAGGACTGATATAAAGACGGAGGTCACTCAGGCAATAGAGAGGCTCTATCAGCTGGTCAAGGAGGCAGAAAAGATAGAGTCCAGGGACAGAAAGGAAGGAAAAGGAGATAGAAAAGAAGACGAAAGATCCAGAAGGGGAAAGGGAGAAAAGAAAAGAAGAAACTGAAAACATATTTTAAGAAAGCTAGAGGAACATGGAAAGCTACTAGAAGAAAATAAAAGAGAAATGGAAAACTAAAGGAAGAGTTAAAGAAACAGGAAATTAGACAAGATAAAGTGTCGTACGCAAGTATGGCGGCGAGATTCAGTGAGGATTTCGCCACCAGAGAACATGGCCATGCACTGGTGGCGATCACATCCACGGATGAAAGAGAAACAGGAGATCAGGTGATTGTCAAGATAAGAAAGGCAATAAATGCCACAGAAGAAGGTCTTAGGATAGACAAAATAAGGAAAGCGAAGGACAGGAAGGTGATAGTGGGCTGTAGAACGCAAGAAGAGGTGAACAAAGTGAAAGATAGAATAAAGAAAGCCGGAGCAAACTTAAACGTAGATGACGTCAAAAATAAAGATCCGTTGGTGATACTGAAAGACGTAATGCAGTACAACACCGACGATGACGTAGTGAAGGCTATTAAAGGCCAAAATAAACATCTCTTTAAAGACGTCAGTGGGGAAGATTTACGAATGGAGGTCAAATATAGAAAAGACCAGGAATCCGCTCACAGCACACATAGTCATGAAGGTTTCCCCACGGCTTTGGAACCGCCTAACAGAGGCAGGAGTGGTGCACGTGGACCTACAGCGGATAAGGGTGTCGGATCAATCTCCCCTTATTCAGTGCTCCAGATGTTTGGGGTATGGACACAGCAAAAGGCTATGCACTGAGACGGCAGACGTCTGTAGCCACTGCGGGGCCCACACCTTAGAGCGGAGTGCACTGCCTGGCTTTCCGGGAGGTACCGACATGTCGGAATTGCTCGAAAGCAAAATGGAGAAAACGGGCCACAACACGTTCAGCATGGAGTGTCCGGTGAGAAAGAGGTGGGAGACCCTGGCTAGATCAACGGTAGCGTATTGCTAAGGGCGTTCAAGGGTAGGTAGCACTCCAAACACCAGCAACCACCGGTATCACGTGGTCCAGGCAAACCTTCAAAGGAGTGAACTCGCCACGGCCGAATTAATCATCGAGGCAGCTAGGCGTAAAATAACGTTCGCCATAGTCCAGGAACCCTATATCGGGCGGATCGGGAGATGCGACACTACCAGGGTTATCAAGAATAGTACAATGTCACACCTGAACCACCGGAAAGGTGATCAAGGCTGCCATTGTACTGTTCGACGACACCATTGACATCACTCAGTGCCCCGACCTCACAACTGAGAACATAGTTGTTGCCAAATTGAGAACAGGGGCCTGGGAGATAGGAGTGGTGTCGGTGTACCTGGAGGGTGATAAGCCCATTGATCCATACCTGGACTCTATTAAAGCGGCCGTGGAGGGTTTGGGGACTGGAAGCGTGATACTGGGTGGAGACGTGAACGCGTGGAATACGTGGTGGGAAGCCGGGAAGTGGACAATAGGGGTTAGAGGTAGCGGCCACATTGGATGAACTGGAGCTCCATATACTTAACCAAGGGACTGAGCCTACTTTGATACCATTAGAGGAGGAAAAAGGTTCACCAGCTGCGTTGACATAACCACCTGCTCGACGAATCTGCTTGGTAGAGTGGAGAACTGAGAGTCTCAGGAGAGATGACTAGCTCGGACCACAGGGCAATCCTATTCAGCATCAATTTGGAAAAATCAATAGGGTTAGATATAAAAGGACAACAAGGACATTTAATACAAAGAAGGCAAATTGGAGTGAGTTTCGTGAGAAACTCGCCCAAACTTGGAAGGATAAGAACATCACTAAAATGGAAATAGAAATTATATCGAAAAGAGAGGAATTAGATAAAGTAGTAGATAATTATTCAGAGAGCATCATAGAAACATGTGAAAGTACAATACCAAAATTAGGAAATAAAAGACGAATTGGGTTGCCGTGGTGGACCAAAGAGCTATCTAAACTCAAAAGAGTAGTCTCCAGGTTGAAGCGACGTATATCTTACGCCGCGCCTGTCCGCCGAGAATTGGTTGTCGAGCAATATACGAAAGCAAAAGAACAATACCAGTTGGAGACAAAACGGGCTCAGACCACTAGTTGGAAAGAGTTTTGTGGTACGCAAGAGCGGGAATCAATGTGGGACGGCATTTACAGAGTGATAGGCCGTACTACAGTAAGACAGGAGGATACCCCCTTAGTGATAGACGGTAGAGTCATGGGAGGGGAAGAGTCAGCCAGGATCTTGTCTGAGGTGTTTTACCCTGATGACCGAAATGGAGATGACGATGCAGAACACAAGCTGACCAGAGAAAGGGCCGAAGTCGTAAATATGAGTATCCATGATGAACTTTGTGATCCACCCTTTACGGAGGAGGAACTAAAGTGGGCAGCGACAAGTTTTAACCCAAAAAAGGCCCCAGGCATCGATGGCCTCACGGCGGATATTTGTAGCGGCTATTGCTCTGGACCCGACGCTGTTTCTAACCCTAATAAACAAATGTTTTAGCATTGCCCACTTCCCTACTAAGTGGAAGGAAGCCGCTGTAGTGGTGCTGAGGAAGCCGGGTAAAGATGATTACACGCACCCAAAATCTTATAGACCGATTGGGCTATTGCCTGTTCTAGGTAAGATCTTGAAAAGATGACCATCCGGAGGATCAGATGGCACACCGAATCCGTGATCAGCAAGAGGCAGTACGGGTTTATGCTGCAGCGCAGCACCGAGGACTCCTCTATGACATGATGCAGCTTATAAATACGAGTCTTAAAAATAAAAATTGACTGTGCTTGTATCACTTGACATAGAGGAGCCTTCGATAACGCGTGGTGGCCGGCAATACGCTGTAGGCTGGCAGAACAAAGTGCCCAGCAAATCTGAGGCGCCTGATAGACAGCTATCTTAAAGATAGGACAGTGCGCGTCAGGTATGCAGGGGCAGAGGGCCAGAGAAACCAACAAAGGGTGTGTGCAGGGCTCTATAGGTGGTCCCATATTTTGGAACTTGCTATTGAATCCACTACTGAGAGAGCTGGAGTACATGGGGGAGTATTGCCAGGCGTTCGCCGACGATGTCGTCCTGATATTCTCGGGTAACACAGCACTCGAAGTACAGGAGCGGGCCAATGCCGCCTCGAACATGTTAGGAGATGGGGAGTCAAAATAAACTCCAATTCGCGCCGCAAAGACCAAGGCAATCTTAATTACAAATAAATTAAAATATGACTTGCCATCTCTAAGCATGGGTGGGGAAGGAATTGGGCTGTCCCGTGAAGTAAAAGTACTCGGCCTCACAGTTGACGATAGATTAACGTTTAACACTCACGTGAAGAATGTGCGCCGTAAGGCACAAACCTATACAGTCAACTGTCGAGAGCTGCAAGAGTTCACTGGGGCCTAAACTCCGATGTGGTACGGTCCATTTACGTTGCCGTGGTGGAGCCGACAATAATGTACGCGGCAAGCGCCTGGGCAACGGCAACAAATAAAGTAGGTGTGAAGAAACAATTCAACGCAGTGCAACGCGGCTTCGTTCAAAAAATTATTAAGGCACACAGAACTGTTTCCCTGAACTCAGCCTTATTGCTGGCCGGACTGCTTCCCCTGGACTTGAGGATCCAGGAAGCAGCCTCACTCTATGAGATCAAGAAAGGGTTCTCTCGGCGAGTAGTGCAGGATCGGGATATAGAGACAGGGATAAGTTTTAAAGAGAAACCACACCCCGCGGACCAACTTGGGCTGCAATTCAAATGTCTGGGGGATAGTGCACAAGTGTACCAACATGACAACAACAGCTTAAAGATATTCACGGATGGGAGCAAAATTGAAGGTAAAGTCGGCGCGGCGTTATCGATTTGGTATGACGCCACAGAGATCAAAACCCGGAAATTAAAATTGAACAGTTTTGCACTGTTTACCAGGCAGAATTACTAGCCCTGCTCGAAGCAACGAAGTACACACTAGAAAACGCAGCATCAACCTGTAACATCTATAGTGACTCAAGGTCAGCTCTTCAAACTGTTACACAGGCTGCTCTCCATCCCCTAGCGGTAAAAGCAAGAGAGAACATCACTCAAGCGACAATATTAGGTAAAGAAGTAAATCTTTTTGATAAAGGCCCATGCCGGATTGGAGGGAAACGAAAGAGCAGACATGCTGGCAAAAGAGGCAGCGCTGAAACTTAAACGACGATCAGACTATGATAAAGTCCCGGTCTCATTCGTCAAACGACAAATCCGCTTGGAATCGCTTGAGGAATGGAACCGGCGATATAAAGAGGAGAAAACGGGGTCCACAACAAAGATCTTTTTTCCAGACGCAATCGAAGCGTACCCTGTAGTTAGGACGCTACAGATGAACTCTCTGACAACACAAGTGATGACAGGGCACGGCGGGTTCTCCGAGTACTTGCACAGATTCAAGTGCAAGGAGAGCGCTGCGCCTGTGACGATGAGAAGGTGGAAAGTGTGATCCACCTTATCACAGAATGTCCCATATACAGCAGAGAGCGAATGGATATGGAGATAGAACTAGATATAAAAATTTGTATAAATAATATACATAAAATTTTAGGAAATAAGGAATCTAGGGATAAATTTATTAGTTTCTGTAAATATATAGCCAGCAAGGTAATAAGTAAGAACAAATAAGGTGTGTAAACAATACGGAGACAGATATATTATATACTGTATTCTACTATGTTTATTTCTACATACATTAAGTTTATATATATACATATGAAGAAGAACAATTAAAAAAAAAAAAAAAAAAAAAAAAAAAAAAAAAAAAAAAAAAAAAGTAACAAAAATAATAGAAATAGAATAATAGTAAATATATATTTATAATATATAGATATAAGGTTTAAAAGATGTAGATATATGATAGGTACATAGATATTAAGGTCAGATGCAAATTTGTAAATGAAAAGTAAAAAGATATTATATAAAAGGCAATAATGAAGAAACGTATATTTTAAAGATGATTAAAAATAAAATTATATACACAGATAATAAACATTTATTAAATGCACACAAAAGTCCCTGAGTACTCATGTCAGGGGAATATATTAGCGAGACCCTCAGAAATGGGGCCATTATAAAAAAAAAAAAAAAAAAAAAAAAACCTAACCTAACCTAACTCCAACTCTAACTCCAACCTTAACCTAACTCTTAACCTAACCTAACCTTAACCTAACTCTAACCTAACTCTAATCCCAACTCTAACCTAACCTAACTCTAACCTAACTCTTAACCTAATCCCAATCCTAACCTAACCCAACTCTAACCTAACTCTAACCTAATCCCAATCCCAACTTAACCTAACTCTAACCTAACCTAACTCCAACCTAACCTAACCTAACCTAACTCTAACCTAACCTAACCTAACCTAACCTTAACCTAACCTAACCTAACCTAACCTAAATCCTAACCTAACCTAACCTAACTTAACCTAATCCCAATCCCAATCCTAACTCTAACTCTAACTCCAATCCCAATCCTAACTCCAACCTAACCTAACCTAACTCTAACCTAACCTAACCTTAACTCTAACCTAACCTAACCTAACCCAACTCCAACCTAACCTAACCTAACCCAACCTAACCTAACCTAACCCAATCCTAACCTAACCTAACCTAACCTAACCTTAACCTAACCTAACCTAACCTAACCTAACCTTAACTCTAACCTAACTCTTAACCTAACCTAACCTTAACCTAATCCCAATCCCAACCTAACCTAACCCAACTCTAACCTAACCTTAACCTAACCTAACCTAACTCTAATCCTAACTCTAACCTAACTCCAACTCTAACTCCAACCTAACCTTAACCTAACCTAACCTAACCCAATCCCAACTTAACCTAACCTAATCCCAACTCTAACCTAACCTAACCTAACTCTAACTCAACCTAACCTAACCTAACCTGTTATCGTATTTATTATTTCTTTTTCCTTTTTTTGTAATACCTTTACAAAATCCTAAGATAGGTCTAGTCTTAAGAATTTAGCACTAATTTAAAATAGATACTTGTATATAGATAAATAATTGTTGTTTTTACATTATTTAATGTCGTTATATGTTTATGTTTATTTTTCTTTTACGATCATACTATTTACCATTTATTAAATTGCAGTAGGCCAGCTTTGTAAATACCTCAATTATTTAATTACGTCAAACTAGTGTTTAAGCATATTGCACATGCCGCCGACATTCCCGGGCTGCGAACGACGCCCGTATTTTATTGCGAGCATCGCCGCTCGGGAGTGGCCGTGGCATGGTTTAAATTGTACATCGCTCCTTACAACTTCTTATTGTTGTGACTGTTAGCGCACTGGCGCTCCTCCTGCGTTCTCGTCCTGCCTCCCCGCGCATGACGCGTCGGGACCGTGACCTTCAAGCGGCGTTTAATTTTTAGATACGGCGACATAGTTCAATTGTCTGCTATCTTAGTAATTATTTCTTTTCTTTAGTAACTCTTTTTCTAAATCCTAATGTTAAGGTCTAGCTTTAAGGAATTAGCACTAATTTAGAATAGATACTTGTATACACATAACTGCTCTTTTTGCATTATATAATGTTGTTATATACTTATGTTTATTTTTACGATCATACTATCTATCATTTATTAAACTACAGTAGGCCATCTTTGTAAAATATTTCAATCAATTAAGCATTTAAATTTGTGTCTAAGCATGTGCCGCCGCCATTCTCGGGTTGCGAACAGTGTATCGCATCTGACTGCGAGCACCGCTGAGCATGCGGGAGCGGCCTCGGCACATTTTAAAATTTTAATTTGTTTAAATTCTTGTTCCCACAAACCGACAGAGCACCGCGCCCCCCGCGCCGCGCCTCGCTCCCCGAGCGTGCGCCGGCGGCGGAGAAAGCGTGGCTTTGTCACGCCGGGTCTATTTTTACACACTGTGAAGCACTTGCATGTGTGCGTTTAATTTCTTGTTTAAGGAGTATAGTATGATATTATCCGTTGCGCGCATGCATCTGTACTTTTACTTTATATATTCTATGTAAAATTATAGTGTAAGAATAGGTTAAAACATTTGATTTAATATTTGAAAATGTAATTAATATTTAAGATAGGAAACTTTCTGTGTTAGTAATAAGAACATTTAGTCGAGCGTCTCGAGACTCGAGCCTCCGGGAAATGCGGCTTCAATAGAAGTCGTATTCCTCAGTTCAGCGACACAATTTATTTTCTTTATTCGGGACAAACTTATATATATACTTGCTTATTCTATAATTAAATCTTAACTGTACAGTAACTCTGTATGGTTTATGGTATGAGACTAGGTAGTACAACCTGTATCCATTAGCAGTTGTACACCCTACGTCTCCACGAATCAATAGTTAATATTTTATTTTTACGTAATTACTGCAAAGCCAACTTTTATTATACACGTATAAAAATTAGTCAATAAACGGCCATCGGGGAAAGTAAAATCCTCAGTGGAATATATGGGGATATGTTACCTAGGCAGAAACGTATCAAATAGCGTTCTGCCAGGACACATAATCCCCAAATAAGCGAATCAAATAGCTGATACCACATATAAACACATTTCCAATAAGAATTAAAAATGTCAAATATGATTAAACATAAGATTAAGAAAAAAAAAAAAAAAAAAAAAAAAAAAAAAAACATAACCTAACCTAACCTAACCTAACCTAACCTAACCTAACCTAACCTAACCTAACCTAACCTAACCTAACCTAACCTAACCTAACCTAACCTAACCTAACCTAACCTAACCCAACCTAACCCAACCTAACTCTAACCTAACCTAACCTAACCTAACCTAACCCAACCTAACCTAACCTAACCTTAACCTAACCTAACCTTAACTCCAACCTAACCCAACCTTAACCTAACCTAACCTAACCTAACCTAACCTAACCTAACCTAACCTAACCTAACCTAACCTAACCTAACCTAACCTAACTCCAACCTAACCTAACCTAACCTAACCCAACCTAACCTAACCTAACCTAACCTAACTCCAACCTAACCTAACTTAACCTAACCTAACCTAACCTAACCTAACCTAACCTAACCTAACCTAACCTAACCTAACCTAACCTAACCTAGCCAGCAAAGTAATAAATAAGAATAAATAATAGGTAGTAGTAAACAATAAGGAGACAAATCAATTATACACTATACAGTACTATGTTAAGTTATACATACATATACACTTATATGTAATAATAATAATAAAAAAAAAAAAAAAAAAAAAAAAAAAAAATATGTATAATAAATAGAAGAGTAGTAAATATAAGTTTATATCCTAACTATAGCGATAACGAAAAATTAGATATAGATATATGATAAGTACATAGATATTAAGGAAAAATTGAAATTTTGTTATATATCAACGCAATAAAGAGGAAATGTTTATTTTTAAAGTGGACATGTAAATATTAATAGTTTGACATATATGTAATGATTAAAAGCACAAAAAAGTCCCTGACGATACATGTCAGGGGAATATACATGCGAGACACCCAAAAATGGGGGTCACTAATATAAAAAAAAAAAAAAAAAAAAAAAAAAACCTAACCTAACTCCAACCTAACCCAACCTAACCTAACCTAACCTAACCTAACCTAACCTAACCTAACCTAACCTTAACCTAACCTAACCCAACCTAACCTTAACCTAACCTAACCTAACCTTAACCCAACCTTAACCTAACCTAACCTAACCTTAACCTAACTCCAACCTAACCTTAACCTAACCCAACCTAACCCAACCTAACCTAACCTTAACCTAACCTAACCCAACCTAACCTTAACCCAACCTTAACCCAACCTAACCTTAACCTAACCTAACCTAACCTAACCTTAACCTAACCTAATCCCAACCTAACCTAACCTAACCTAACCTAACCTTAACCTAACCTAACCTTAACCTAACCTTAACCTAACCTAACCTAACCTAACCTAACTCCTAACCTAACCTAACCAACCTAACCTAACTCTAACCTAACCTAACCTAACCTAACCTAACTCTAACCTTAACCTAACCTAACCTAACCTAACCCTAACCTAACCTAACCTAACCTAACCTAACCTAACCTAACCTAACCTAACCTAACCTAACCTAACCTAACCTAACCTAACCTAACCTAACCTAACCTAACCTAACCTAACCTAACCTAACCTAACCTTAACCTAACCTAACCTAACCTAACCTAACCTAACCTAACCTAACTCTAACCTAACCCAACCTAACCTAACCTAACCTAACCCAATCCC
Source organism: Teinopalpus imperialis (assembly GCA_029286865.1). Lineage (NCBI taxonomy): Eukaryota > Metazoa > Arthropoda > Insecta > Lepidoptera > Papilionidae > Teinopalpus > Teinopalpus imperialis. Next base: position 21,816 of record JAGSMU010000254.1, on the reverse strand, counting down.
AACCTAACCTAACCTAACCTAACCTAACCTAACCTAACCTAACCTAACCTAACCTAACCTAACCTAACCTAACTTAACCTAACCTAACCTAACCTAACCTAACCTAACCTAACCTAACCTAACCTAACCTAACCTAACCTAACCTAACCTAACCTAACCTAACCTAACCTAACCTAACCTAACCTAACCCACTGATATCCTCGTGTTGCAGTGTCCAAAGCATGTCAAGTTTGTTATTTTAGTTGTAATTGTGTTTTCTAAGCATTCTTTAGCCTTTTCGAGCCGTTTCGAGGCCGTGTTCTGTTGTAAATCACATTTCATTACTTCCATAGTTACGTAATTTTAATTGAAAATATATATTTTTTATTTCTTTGTTTTTCGTCGTGTTTTTGCTTCCGATCGGTCGACTCCGGTCCACAACCGTCGATTCAGGCGCAACCTGCAAAGGAAACGCACGGAATTACGAAAAATCGCCCGCCCACCCACCCTGTTCTCATTACTTACGTAGATTCTCTAGACAGCCAAGTAGAAAAATTTATTATATTACCAATAAAGTAAGACATTCCATTTTAGTTAAGATTATACACATTTTTATAATACATTAACATGTTCGTATGTAACCGCACACCCGTAAAAACGGCGAACGATAAAATGAAATCGAACGCCCAGGAAAGCCCGGAACAGACAGAGACGGCCGGCCCCTCACAGGATAGCTCAGTCGTAAGTCGCAGGATGTCGGCGGAGACTACGAAAACCGCATCACCACCATCAAAGCCTAAATACGCCAGCAGAACAGCAGAGGCAAAGGCCCGCCTAGTGAGAGCAAAGACCTTACTAGGGGAATCACGCAATCTGAAGGCAGACATAAAATCTGGAGTTACACAAGCCATCGAGAGGCTCTACCAACTGGCAAAAGAAGCGGAGGCGCTAAGGATGGGCAAGAGCCGGAAGGAAGGAGAAGTAAGTCATAGCGGCTGCTTCAACGGAAGCGACGTCGCAAATAGAGATGATGAAGAACCTCATGGAAAACATAAAAGAGCATAACGCAATGCTAATAGAATGCAAACAGCATACCATAGCCCTATCTAAGGACATCAAGCTGATTCCAAGACCCCTCGTTGGCGAACAGGGACCATCATATGCGGAAGTCACGAAACTGACTAAGACCATTGCCGATCTCAAAAACGATCTTAGCGTCCGTGCGATACCTCAGCTTACTCACGTAGAGGCAGAACAACGGCCGAAACAAGAAAAGAAAGCGCCCATTCACTCTATTATCATAACGTCTGATAATAAAGAGGACACTAGCACAGAGCTTCTTGCGAAAGTTAGGGACGCTGTGAATGCGAAGAACAGTGGTATTCGCGTGGATAGGCTGCGTAAAGCAAAAGATCAAAAGATCATAATTGGCTGCCACAGCAAAGATGAGTTAACAAAAATTTGCGAAGCAGTCAAGACTAGCAACCTACAAGTTAAAGAGGCACAAAACAAGGATCCTCTGATAATAGTGCGAGATGTGCTGGCCGTTCACACAAACGAAGAGGTTGTGAAAGCACTTAAAATACAAAACGGTCACCTGCTGGCAGACATTGATGAGCAGGACGTGCGAATCACAGCGAAGTACAGGCGAAACGCGAGAAACCCACATACTACTCACATCGTGATGCAAGTGTCCCCAGCGGTATGGCAGCGCCTTACCACAGCGGGTCGAGCACACATAGATCTGCAACGTGTGCGGGTTGAAGATCAGTCGCCGCTGATACAGTGCTCACTATGCCTGGGATACGGACACAGCCGAAGCCTCTGCAAGGACACTACTGAAAAATGCAGTTACTGCGGTGGAGCTCACAAGTGGGCAGAATGCGAGGAGCGACTTGCTGGTAATGCACCAACATGTTGCAACTGCACTCGAGCAAAATTAACTGTGGCGAACCACAATGCATTCAATCAGGAGTGTCCTATCAGGCGTAAGTGGGATGCCATGGCCCGCGCCACCACAGCTTATTGCTAAGGGCGTCTCTAGGGACCAAAGCGCATCCAACGTAGCCACCACACGCGGTGAGAGGCCTTACAGCATTCCAGGCCAACCTCCAACGAAAGGAATTAGCCACAGCAGAATTAATGATAGAAGCAGATAAGAGAAAAGTGGCCTTTGCACTGCTCCAGGAACCTTATGTAGGCAACTCAAAGTGTATGAAAAGCTACAGAGGGGTGAGGATCTTTCAGAGTACGAGCCAGGGAGAAGGGGTTGTCAAGGCGGCTATTGCCGTCTATGACGATAACTTGGAGATAAAACAATTCCCGAAACTCACCACAAATAACATCGTGGTGGTGGGGATCCAAACTCGCGCCTGGGAAATCGCTGTGGTTTCATGCTACTTTGAGCCAGAACAACCCATAGAGCCATACCTGGAGCAGTTGAAGAACATACAAAAGGAGATACAACCAAAAATGCTTGTATTAGGAGGCGACGCAAACGCTAAGAATACATGGTGGGGCGGAGACGCGATAGACCAAAGAGGAGAAGAAATGTTTGGTACCATAGATGAAATGGGGTTGCATGTAGTCAATGAAGGGGATATCCCCACATTTGATACCATCAGAGGCAACAAACGTTTCTCCAGCTATATCGATGTCACAGCCTGTTCTCATGCGATGCTAAACTTGGTAGAGGACTGACAGTGGACGAAACTATCACAAGTTCCGACCACAACACACTGACCTTTAACATCAGGCTTATTAAAGCAAAAGGTATGAGCACACAAAGAACGACACGAATTTATGGCACCAAAAGGGCTAATTGATTCAATTTCACGAGAAGCTATACCAACTGAAGGAGGAAAGTGACATAAATAAGGAAAATTTGGAAAAGTGTGTATCGTAAAGGATTTGGATTCTTTGACGGAGGGGTATACTCGTATTATCAAAAGGTATGTGAGGATACCCTACCGAAAAAGAAATCCAAATCAAAACTTACCTTGCCGTGGATGTCCAGGGAGCTCTACTTGATGAAGAAAGAGGTCCTCACCAAGAAGCGTCGAATCCGCTGTGCAGCACCGGTCCGAGAGCGAAAGTCGTCGATGAGTACCTGCAAATTAAAGAAAAGTATGAGAAGGAGGTTAAAACGCGCAAATCGAAAGCTGGAAAGGGTTCTGTGGCAAACAGGATAAGGAGGGAGTATGGAAGGTATATATAGAGTGATGAGTAGGACCGCCAAACGACATGAGGATTTGCCCCTGGAAAGGATGGGAGTACTCTTGACCTACGGGAATCAGCAAGAGTACTGACAGAAGCTTTCTACCCGGACGATTTAGCGGAAGAGGATACACTGACCATCAACTGACAAGAGAGCAGGTTGAGCTTGTCAACGGTTGGTCTCACGACGAGCAGAAGGACCCACCGTTCACTATGGAGGAGCTCCGAATTGCGACCGAATCATTTAACCCCAAGAAGGCCCTGGTGCTGATGGCTTTACCGCCGACATCTGCAGTCATGCTATATCCCAGATCCGGAATTTTTCCTATCACTGGTCAACAAATGCCTAGAAATGGAGCACTTCCCGACCCTTTGGAAAGAGGCGACGGTAGTGGCACTGCGTAAGCCTGGGAAGGAGAACTACACTAACCCCAAAGCATACAGGCCAATAGGATTGCTGCCAGTGATGGGAAAGATACTGGAGAAGCTGATTGTGAGTAGGCTGAAGTGGCACATTCTACCAACGATGAGTTCCCGTCAATACGGATTCATGCCCCAGAAGAGCACTGAGGACTCCTCTATGTTCTAGTTAACTATATACGCCAAAAATAGAAGCGAAGAAGATGGTCGCAATGGTATCTCTGGACATAGAGGGAGCCTTTGACAACGCATGGTGGCCTGCGATTAGAGTCCGCTTGGCACAGGAAAAGTGCCCAATTAATATCCGGAGAATTTTGACAGCTACTTACGTAACAGAAAGGTCACCGTCAGATATGGAGGTTGAGCATACAAAGGATGCCACAAAAGGCTGTGTGCAGGGATCGATTGGCGGCCCCATTTTGTGGAACCTGCTCCTTGACCCCCTATTAAAAGGACTCGAACGTCGAGGCGACTATTGCCAAGCGTTTGCTGACGACGTTGTTCTCGTTTTCGTTGGAAACTCTGCTCTGGAAATAGAAAATCAAGCCAATGCCGCCCTTGCCTATGTTCGGGATTGGGGCATCAAAAATAAGCTCATTTTTGGTCCATCAAAGACTAAAGCAATGTTAGTCACCCGAAAGCTGAAGTATGATGTTCCAAGACTGAGGATGGGTGGGGTCGACATTGGCACATCTGATGACGTAAAGATCCTGGGACTTCACATCGATAGCAAACTCACCTTCAATAAACATGTAGTGGAGGTGAGTAAGAAAGCTATCAACATATATAAGCAGCTGTCTAGAGCAGCAAGAATTAGCTGGGGCCTACACCCGGAAGTCATCCGTATTATATACACCGCGACTGTGGAGCCAGTGTTTACGTACGCCTCCAGTGTATGGGCACCGGCGACAAGAAAAATAGGGGTGCAAAAGCAGCTCAACAATGTCCAGAGGGGTTTCGCACAAAAACTCACGGCGTCATACAAAACTGTTTCCCTAAATGCCGCCTTGGTACTGTCTGGGTTGCTCCCACTTGATCTCAGAATTAGGGAGGCAGCGTCACTCTATGAGGTCAAGAAAGGGGTACACTGGGCAGGCCTTGAGATAGAGAAGTGGAACAAGTTGTTGCATACGACAACACCTCATCCAGCGGAACATATGAGTCTGGGGTTCACAAGTTTGATGAACCAAGAGCAAGCTGATTGCCAAAATACTCAAACGATTCGAGTATATACGGATGGCAGTAAAATTGATGGCAAGGTCGGGGCAGCGCTGTCCTTATGGAATAGCGAAGCAGAGATCAAAGCCGTCAAATTGAAATTGTCACCGTACTGCACGGTATATCAAGCGGAACTTCTGGCCATATGCACAGCCACACGGACGATATTAGAACGTCAAGAAATGAGTTTTGGCATATACAGCGACTCGAGATCAGCCTTGAGACGGTCATCAACAACGCCTCAACGCACCAACTTGCCGTTCAATCTCGTGCAAATATCAAAGCTGCCAAACTCCAGAACAAACATATATCCTTGTTCTGGATCAAAGCACATTGTGGAATTGAAGGCAATGAAAGAGCTGACAAACTGGCTAAAGAGGCAGCACTAAAGATCAAAACAAAGCCCAACTATGACCTCTTCCCGGTTTCATTCGCCAAGCAACAAATCCGTGAGAAGTCGCTTGAGGAATGGAACCGAAGATACGAGACAAGCCAAACAGCCTCAACAACAAAGATCTTCCTTCCGCACGCAGCAAATGCATATAGGATTGTGAGAGAGATCGAACCCACTGGTGTACTGACACAGGTGTTGACAGGGCACGGCGGGTTCTCCGAGTACCTGCATAGATTCAAATGCAAGGAGAGCCTGCGTGCGCCTGTGGCGACGATAAGGTGGAAAGTGTGATCCACCTTATCACAGAATGTCCCATGTACAGTAGAGAGAGAATGGATATGGAGGTAGAATTAGAAATAAAAATAAGCAAAAATAATATACACGAAATTATTAGAAATAAGGAATCTAGGATAAGTTTATTAGTTTTGTAAATATATAGCCAGCAAAGTAATAAATAAGAATAAATAATAGGTAGTAGTAAACAATAAGGAGACAAATTATATTATAATTTACACTAATTATATTATGATTTATACACTGTATAGTACTATGTTAAGTTATACATACATATACACTTATATATAATAATAAAAATAATAAAAAAAAAAAAAAATAGAAGAATAGAAAATATAAGTTTATATTATAACTTTAGCGATAGCGAAAATTAGATATAGATGTACAATAAGTACATAGGTATTAAGGAAAGATAGAAATTGTAATTTATAAAGCGCAATAAAAAGAAATGTTTATTTTTAAAAGTTGATACGTAAATATTAAGTTTGACATATATATAATGATAAAAAAGCACAAAAAGTCCCTGACGATACATGTCAGGGGAATATACATGCGAGACCCCCAGAAATGGGGTCACAATATACAAAAAAAAAAAAAAAAAAAACCTAACCTAACCTAACCTAACCTAACCTAACCTAACCTAACCTAACCCACTGATATCCTCGTGTTGCAGTGTCCAAAGCATGTCAAGTTTGTTATTTTAGTTGTAATTGTGCTTTCTAAGCATTCTTTAGCCTTTTCGAGCCGTTTCGAGGCCGTGTTCTGTTGTAAATCACATTTCATTACTTCCATAGTTACGTAATTTTAATTGAAAATATATTTTTATTTCCTTTGTTTTTCGTCGTGTTTTCGCTTCCGATCGGTCGCTTCCGGTCCACAACCGTCGATTCAGGCGCAACCTGCAAAGGAAACGCACGGAATTACGAAAAAATCAACATTTTGTATGAAACCGAGGTGTAATGGTGAAGCCCTGTTTTAAGGAAATTTACTGATATCCTCGTGTTGCAGTGTCCAAAGCATGTCAAGTTTGTTATTTTAGTTGTAATTGTGCTTTCTAAGCATTCTTTAGCCTTTTCGAGCCGTTTCGAGGCCGTGTTCTGTTGTAAATCACATTTCATTACTTCCATAGTTACGTAATTTTAATTGAAAATATATATTTTTTATTTCTTTGTTTTTCGTCGTGTTTTCGCTTCCGATCGGTCGCTTCCGGTCCACAACCGTCGATTCAGGCGCAACCTGCAAAGGAAACGCACGGAATTACGAAAAAATCAACATTTTGTATGAAACCGAGGTGTAATGGTGAAGCCCTGTTTTAAGGAAATTTACTGATATCCCCGTGTTGCAGTGTCCAAAGCATGTCAAGTTTGTTATTTTAGTTGTAATTGTGCTTTCTAAGCATTCTTTAGCCTTTTCGAGCCGTTTCGAGGCCGTGTTCTGTTGTAAATCACATTTCATTACTTCCATAGTTACGTAATTTTAATTGAAAATATATATTTTTTATTTCTTTGTTTTTCGTCGTGTTTTCGCTTCCGATCGGTCGCTTCCGGTCCACAACCGTCGATTCAGGCGCAACCTGCAAAGGAAACGCACGGAATTACGAAAAATCGCCCGCCCACCCACCCTGTTCTCATTACTTACGTAGATTCTCTAGACAGCCAAGTAGAAAAATTTATTATATTACCAATAAAGTAAGACATTCCATTTTAGTTAAGATTATACACATTTTTATAATACATTAACATGTTCGTATGTAACCGCACACCCATAAAAACGGCGAACGATAAAATGAAATCGAACGCCCAGGAAAGCCCGGAACAGACAGAGATGGCCGGCCCCTCACAGGATAGCTCAGTCGTAAGTTGCAGGACGTCGGCGGAGACTACGAAAACTGCATCACCACCATCAAAGCCTAAATACGCCAGCAGAACAGCAGAGGCAAAGGCCTGCCTAGTGAGAGCAAAGACCTTACTAGGGGAATCACGCAATCTGAAGGCAGACATAAAATCTGGAGTTACACAAGCCATCGAGAGGCTCTACCAACTGGCAAAAGAAGCGGGAGGCGCTAAGAATGGGCAAGAGCCGGAAGGGAAGGAGAAGCAAGTCATAGCGGCTGCTTCAACGGAAGCGACGTCGCAAATAGAGATGATGAAGAACCTCATGGAAAACATAAAAGAGCATAACGCAATGCTAATGGAATGCAAACAGCATACCATAGCCCTATCTAAGGACATCAAGCTGATTCCAAGACCCCTCGTTGGCGAACAGGGACCATCATATGCGGAAGTCACGAAACTGACTAAGACCATTGCCGATCTCAAAAACGATCTTAGCGTACGTGCGATACCACAGCTTACTCACGTAGAGGCAGAACAACGGCCGAAACAAGAAAAGAAAGCGCCCATTCACTCTATTATCATAACGTCTGATAATAAAGAGGACACTAGCACAGAGCTTCTTGCGAAAGTTAGGGACGCTGTGAATGCGAAGAACAGTGGTATACGCGTGGATAGGCTGCGTAAAGCAAAAGATCAAAAGATCATAATTGGCTGCCACAGCAAAGATGAGTTAACAAAAAATTTGCGAAGCAGTCAAGACTAGCAACCTACAAGTTAAAGAGGCACAAAACAAGGATCCTCTGATAATAGTGCGAGATGTGCTGGCCGTTCACACAAACGAAGAGGTTGTGAAAGCACTTAAAATACAAAACGGTCACCTGCTGGCAGACATTGATGAGCAGGACGTGCGAATCACAGCGAAGTACAGGCGAAACGCGAGAAACCCACATACTACTCACATCGTGATGCAAGTGTCCCCAGCGGTATGGCAGCGCCTTACCACAGCGGGTCGAGCACACATAGATCTGCAACGTGTGCGGGTTGAAGACCAGTCGCCGCTGATACAGTGCTCACTATGCCTGGGATACGGACACAGCCGAAGCCTCTGCAAGGACACTACTGAAAAATGCAGTTACTGCGGTGGAGCTCACAAGTGGGCAGAATGCGAGGAGCGACTTGCTGGTAATGCACCAACATGTTGCAACTGCACTCGAGCAAAATTAACTGTGGCGAACCACAATGCATTCAATCAGGAGTGTCCTATCAGGCGTAAGTGGGATGCCATGGCCCGCGCCACCACAGCTTATTGCTAAGGGCGTCTCTAGGGACCAAAGCGCATCCAACGTAGCCACCACACACGGTGAGAGGCCTTACAAAGTATTCCAGGCCAACCTCCAACGAAAGGAATTAGCCACAGCAGAATTAATGATAGAAGCAGATAAGAGAAAAGTGGCCTTTGCACTGCTCCAGGAACCTTATGTAGGCAACTCAAAGTGTATGAAAAGCTACAGAGGGGTGAGGATCTTTCAGAGTACGAGCCAGGGAGAAGGAGTTGTCAAGGCGGCTATTGCCGTCTATGACGATAACTTGGAGATAAAACAATTCCGAAACTCACCACAAATAACATCGTGGTGGTGGGGATCCAAACTCGCGCCTGGGAAATCGCTGTGGTTTCATACTACTTTGAGCCAGAACAACCCATAGAGCCATACCTGGAGCAGTTGAAGAACATACAAAAGGAGATACAACCAAAAATGCTTGTATTAGGAGGCGACGCAAACGCTAAGAATACATGGTGGGCGGAGACGCGATAGACCAAAGAGGAGAAGAAATGTTTGGTACCATAGATGAAATGGGGTTGCATGTAGTCAATGAAGGGGATATCCCCGCATTTGATACCATCAGAGGCAACAAACGTTTCTCCAGCTATATCGATGTCACAGCCTGTTCTCATGCGATGCTAAACTTGGTAGAGGACTGGACAGTGGACGAAACTATCACAAGTTCCGACCACAACACACTGACCTTTAACATCAGGCTTATTAAAGCAAAAGGTATGAGCACACAAAGAACGACACGAATTTATGGCACCAAAAGGGCTAATTGGATTCAATTTCACGAGAAGCTATACCAACTGAAGGAGGAAAGTGCCATAAATAAGGAAAATTTGGAAAAAGTAAAAAATGCAAAGGATTTGGATTCTTTGACGGAGGGGTATACTCGTATTATCAAAAAGGTATGTGAGGATACCCTACCGAAAAAGAAATCCAAATCAAAACTTACCTTGCCGTGGATGTCCAGGGAGCTCTACTTGATGAAGAAAGAGGTCCTCACCAAGAAGCGTCGAATCCGCTGTGCAGCACCGGTCCGGAGAGCGAAAGTCGTCGATGAGTACCTGCAAATTAAAGAAAAGTATGAGAAGGAGGTTAAAAACGCGCAAATCGAAAGCTGGAAAGGGTTCTGTGGCAAACAGGATAAGGAGGGAGTATGGGAAGGTATATATAGAGTGATGAGTAGGACCGCCAAACGACATGAGGATTTGCCCCTGGAAAAGGATGGGAGTACTCTTGACCTACGGGAATCAGCAAGAGTACTGACAGAAGCTTTCTACCCGGACGATTTAGCGGAAGAGGATACACTCGACCATCGACTGACAAGAGAGCAGGCTGAGCTTGTCAACGGTTGGTCTCACGACGAGCAGAAGGACCCACCGTTCACTATGGAGGAGCTCCGAATTGCGACCGAATCATTTAACCCCAAGAAGGCCCCGGGTGCTGATGGCTTTACCGCCGACATCTGCAGTCATGCTATATCCTGTGATCCAAAGTTTTTCCTATCACTGATCAACAAATGCCTAGAAATGGAGCACTTCCCGACCCTTTGGAAAGAGGCGACGGTAGTGGCACTGCGTAAGCCTGGGAAGGAGAACTACACTAACCCCAAAGCATACAGGCCAATAGGATTGTTGCCAGTGTTGGGAAAGATACTGGAGAAGCTGATTGTGAGTAGGCTGAAGTGGCACATTCTACCAACGATGAGTTCCCGCCAATACGGATTCATGCCCCAGAAAAGCACTGAGGACTCCCTCTATGTTCTAGTTAACGTATATAGTTAAAAATAGAAGCGAAGAAGATGGTCGCAATGGTATCTCTGGACATAGAGGGAGCCTTTGACAACGCATGGTGGCCTGCGATTAGAGTCCGCTTGGCACAGGAAAATTGCCCAATGAATATCCGGAGAATTCTTGACAGCTACTTACGTAACAGAAAGGTCACAGTCAGATATGGAGGGGCTGAGCATACAAAGGATGCCACAAAAGGCTGTGTGCAGGGATCGATTGGCGGCCCCATTTTGTGGAACCTGCTCCTTGACCCTATTAAAAGGGCTTGAACATCGAGGCGACTATTGCCAAGCGTTTGCTGACGACGTTGTCCTCGTTTTCGTTGGAAACTCTGCTCTGGAAATAGAAAATCAAGCCAATGCCGCCCTTGCCTATGTTCGGAATTGGGGCATCAAAATAAGCTCATTTTTGGTCCATCAAAGACTAAAGCCATGTTAGTCACCCGAAAGCTGAAGCATGATGTTCCAAGACTGAGGATGGGTGGGTCGACATTGGCATGTCTGATGACGTAAAGATCCTGGGACTTCACATCGATAGCAAACTCACCTTCAATAAACATGTAGTGGAGGTGAGTAAGAAAGCTATCAACATATATAAGCAGCTTTCTAGAGCAGCAAGAATTAGCTGGGGCCTACACCCGGAAGTCATCCGCATTATATACACCGCGACTGTGGAGCCAGTGTTTACGTACGCCTCCAGTGTATGGGCACCGGCGACAAGAAAAATAGGGGTGCAAAAGCAGCTGAACAATGTCCAGAGGGGTTTTGCTCAAAAACTAACAGCGGCATACAAAACTGTTTCCTTAAATGCCGCCTTGGTGCTGTCCGGGTTGCTCCCACTTGATCTCAGAATTAGGGAGGCAGCGTCACTCTATGAAGTCAAGAAGGGGGTACACTGGGAAGGCCTTGGAGATAGAGAAGTGGAACAAGTTGTTGCATACGACAACACCTCACCCAGCGGAACATATGAGTCTGGGGTTCATAAGTTTGATGAACCAAGAGCAAGCTGATTGCCAAAATACTCAAACGATTCGAGTATATACGGATGGCAGTAAAATTGATGGCAAGGTCGGGGCAGCGCTGTCCTTATGGAATAGCGAAGCAGAGATCAAAGCCGTCAAATTGAAATTGTCACCGTACTGCACGGTATATCAAGCGGAACTTCTGGCCATATGCACAGCCACACGGACGATATTAGAACGTCAAGAAATGAGTTTTGGCATATACAGCGACTCGAGATCAGCCTTGAGACGGTCATCAACAACGCCTCAACGCACCAACTTGCCGTTCAATCTCGTGCAAATATCAAAGTTGCCAAACTCCAGAACAAACATATATCCTTGTTCTGGATCAAAGCACATTGTGGAATGGAAGGCAATGAAAGAGCTGACAAACTGGCTAAAGAGGCAGCACTAAAGATCAAAACAAAGCCCAACTATGACCTCTTCCCGGTTTCATTCGCCAAGCAACAAATCCGTGAGAAGTCGCTTGAGGAATGGAACCGAAGATACGAGACAAGCCAAACAGCCTCAACAACAAAGATCTTCCTTCCGCACGCAGCAAATGCATATAGGATTGTGAGAGAGATCGAACCCACTGGTGTACTGACACAGGTGTTGACAGGGCACGGCGGGTTCTCCGAGTACTTGCATAGATTCAAATGCAAGGAGAGCCCTGCGTGCGCCTGTGGCGACGATAAGGTGGAAAGTGTGATCCACCTTATCACAGAATGTCCAATGTACAGCAGAGAGAGAATGGACATGGAGATAGAAATAGAAATAAAAATAAGCAGAAATAATATACCCGAAATTATTAGAAATAAGGAATCTAGGGATAAGTTTATCAGTTTTTGTAAATACATAGCCAGCAAAGTAATAAATAAGAATAAATAATAGGTAGTAGTAAACAATAAGAAGACAAATCAATTATACACTGTACAGTACTATGTTAAGTTATATATACATATACACTTATATGTAATAATAATAAAAAAAAAAAAAAAAAAAAAAAAAAAGGGTATAATAAATAGAAGAGTAGTAAATATAAGTTTATATCCTAACTATAGCGATAACGAAAAATTAGATATAGATATATGATAAGTACATAGATATTAAGGAAAAATTGAAATTTTGTTATATATCAACGCAATAAAGACGAAATGTTTATTTTTTAAAGTGGACGTGTAAATATTAATAGTTTGACATATATGTAATGATTAAAAGCACAAAAAAGTCCCTGACGATACATGTCAGGGGAATATACATGCGAGACAACCAGAAAATGGGGGTCACTAATATAAAAAAAAAAAAAAAAAAAAAAAAAAAAACCTAACCTAACCTAACCTAACCTAACCTAACCTAACCTAACCTAACCTAACCTAACCTAACCTAACCTAACCTAACCTAACCTAACCTAACCTAACCTAACCTAACCTAACCTAACCTAACCTAACCTAACCAGGCCCTGGAAAGAGCTGGATATTCATTTGGAATATTCAGTGATTCTAGGGCCGCACTAGATACTTTATGCAACAGTGAGACAAGGCACCCTTTAGCAATTCAGGCACAAAACACCATAAGCCAGGCAATACTAAAGGGAAAATCCGTCTCCCTGTACTGGGTGAAGGCCCATGTGGGGATAGCGGGAAACGAGAGAGCGGATGAGCTCGCGAAACACGCAGCGCTACACACAAAAACTAAACCTGTCTACGATCAAAAGCCTGGGTTTCATTCATGAAGAGACAACTGAGAGGACACTCTTCATGAATGGAACCGGAGGTACACGGAGGAAGCCACGGCATCTGGTACAAAAATATTTTTGCCCAACATCTATATAGCCCAGGAATTCATAAGATCGGTAACTACAAACATGCACATCACGCAACTACTCACTGGGCACGGCGGGTTCTCGGAGTACCTGAATCGCTTCGGGTGCAAAGAGAGCTCGTCGTGTATTTATGACCCGGATGTTCCGGAAACAGTTATCCACCTAATCACAGAGTGCCCAGTGCATTGTAGGGATCGACTGGATATAGAGTTAAAAACCGGAATTAAAATAGAAGCCACAAAATTAAGTCAACTTATTTGTCAAAAAGAAACTAAACATGATTTTATAGAATACTGTATTGAAATAATAAGAAAAGTAAATCTAAGAAATAAATAAATCGAATATAATAGTATATTTTGGAAAATGAAATGAAAGAGATAGAATGTTAAAGAACAAGTGTAAATGTAAAATAAAAAAGAAAGAGAACAAAGAACTGAAATAGAATAACAAAAGAAGTGAAATGTAAACCTCTATTATTACGAATTGTAATTAACAAAAAGTTAAAACAAACAAACAGCCTGAAAAATATCCCTGACAATGACTCGTCAGGGGAATGCGCAGTATTCAAAAAAAAAAAAAAACCTAACCTAACCTAACCTAACCTAACCTAACCTAATCCTAACCTAACCTAACCTAACCTAACCTAACCTAACCTTAACCCAACCTAACCCAACCTTAACCTAACCTAACCCAACCCAACCTAACCTAACCTAACCTAACCCAACCTAACCTAACCTAACCTAACCTAACCCAACCTAACCCAACCTAACCTAACCTAACCCAACCCAACCTAACCCAATCCCAACCCAACCTAACCCAACCCAACCTAACCTAACCTAACCTAACCTTAACCTAACCTAACCCAACCCAACCTTAACCTAACCCAATCCCAACCTAACCTAACTCCAACCTAACCCAACCTAACCTAACCTAACCTAACCTAACCTAACCTTTTTTTTTTTTTTTTTTTTTTTCGTGGGGAAATGCCAACGCAAACCCGCCCCCGCGGGGACGAGAGCGGGTTATGTCGGACTCGCACCGACTAAAACCCCACGGTGTTCCTTCTGCCCACCGAGTGCTGCGCATACGGGTACGCTTACGCATTCGTCCGCGTGCACAGCAGTGGCGGCTCGCTCTTGCGGGCCCCGGCCGTTGGTGTAACCTTTATGGAGAGCGCGGGAACACGGGGCGCGCTCTCACCTCGCTGACTCATTTATGAGCTACGGACCTCCCCTTCGGCCCATATAGCCCGAGTCGTATCAGGGCGGAATGGCGAGCGCATACGCTCTGCGTCTTCGCCCGATGCGGCGTCTGCGGACTGGATCCGAGGCGGCTGACTCCCGACCTCGCTCCGCCTCCTCCTTGGTGGACATCACTGCCTCGCAGTAGATGCGCACTGCTGCCCATGCCTCTCGGCTGTCGACCATAGCGCGAACCACGGCCGAGAGCGACAGGTCCTTCTCCCACTACGGCACTGAGTGCCCGGCGCTGTTCCGCCCATCGAGGACACCTTCCAGCGTGTGCTGGGCCGTGTCTTCGAGGCAGCCGTCGCAGTGATGACAGCCCTCGTTTGGCTCCCTTCCGATCAAGTGCAGGTACTTCCCGAAGCATCCATGCCCCGAAAGCACCTGCGACAACCGGAAGGTGAGCACTCCGTGACGTCTGTCCAGCCACTGCACGAGAACTGGACGTACTGCCTCTACGGTCCTGGTTCCGGCCCGGGGCTGTTGAAGCGCATGCTGCCACCCCCGCACCATGACCCTTCGACGCTCCGCCCTCGCCGCATCAACCTCCTCCCTCGTGGGTGGGAACTGGCGCACCGCGATCAAGCTCTCACGCCAAAAGAAAACGGACGCGAGAACTTTCGCCTCCAGTTCCCAGGGACGCTGCCAGCACACACGCCGCCTCGTGGGACACCGTGTGGTACCCCGGATCGCTCTGATCGCCATCGCCCTCTGGGGCCTTTGCAGAAGAGCGATTGTCCGGCTATTCAGAGCGTCACTCCACACGGGTGCCCCGTACAGCGCCATGGAGCGCACCATGCCCAGGTACAGGCGCCGACAAGCCGCATTCGACCTCCGATATTCGGCAGCAAGCTGCCGACTGCGGCCGCCGCGCGCAACAGCCTGGGCAATAAGCCTAGGAAGTGCACCCTCGAAGTTCCATCGGCCGTCCACAGCGAGGCCCAGATATTTCATCTGGGACTTGATGCCGATGCGAACTCCGCCCACTACGATGTGCAGTCCCGAGGGTGGCGGCATCCGAGGCCCGTGAAACACAAGGCCTCAGGACTTGTTGAGGGCCACCTCGAGACCCAGCCTTCGGATACGACCCACTACGTGGGCCACTCCCGCTGTAGCACGTAAGGTGCACTCCCTATAAGTGCCGCCCCTTGCCGTCACCAAGGTGTCGTCGGCGTAGCAAGTCACGCAGAGGCCTCAAAGTAGGGATCCGCGAAGCACCCAGTCGTAGCCGATGTTCCACAGGAGCGGTCCGAGAACCGAACCCTGTGGGACACCGCACGACACTACGCGACTATGCCACGCGTTCCGACACCTATACGCCACCGACCTGCCCGAGAGATACGATGCAATCATGCGCTGGAGGTAGTTCGGCACCCGGTGATACCGGAGTGCCTCCCTGATGCAACTCCAGGGCAAGGTGTTGAAGGCGTTGGCGATGTCAAGAGACACCGCCAAGACGACCTCACCCCGGGCGACTGCTTCCTCCGCCGTCCTCTTCACTCGCATGACCGCATGTATCGTGGACCTGCCCTCGCGAAAACCGAATTGGCTATCATCCAAATCCGGACCGACTTCACCAGATGCCGGACGAGGCGACTGGCAATGACACGCTCAAAGAGCTTTGCCACCTCGTCCAACAGCACTATGGGCCGGTACGCAGAGGGCGAGTCCTCGGGCGCCCTCCTTCCTCAAGAGGACCATCGTGCCCGCCTTCCACACCCGCGGAAAACGGCCCTGCGTTAGCAGGCATCGAATAGTCCTCTGAGTTTGCCCTCGAGTGCGCCGGATGCTAGGACCCACGCACGGCCAGGTACACCGTCGGGTCCTGGGGCCGTATTCCTCGAACGGAGTCGAAGAATCGCGGCCCCGAACTCTCCCGGGGTTACCGGCGGTACCACCTCGTCCCCGCCAGCAACCGCATCCAGCGCAGTCGGAGCCATGGTCGGCGGCGTGTGTTCCTCCCTCTCGGGGAACAGGGCTGCAACCACTGCGTCCACGAACTGGGGTTGGAGACTCCGCGTCAGAGGGGGTGCCCATGGGCGAAGTTTCCCCCGCACCATGCGGTATGGGCGACCCCACGGATCACGGTCCAGAGTCTCCAGCAGCTCGTTTCTTGCCCCAGCCTTGGCCTCGCCGATGGCGACTTGAAGGCGAAGCTTGGCCCTCCCGTAAGCGTCGCGCAACGATGACTCGGCCGCATCGTCACGGCGTCTCCTCCGGCGTTGCCTCGTGTACTGGCGTCTCGCAACTACGCACGCAGTGCGCAGCTCAGCAATGTCGGCGGACCACCAGTACACCTGCCTTTTCGGCGGTCGAGGCCCCAACCGTGGCATCGACGCATCGCAGACGCGAGTCATCGACGCGCGAATCGCCAACGCTTCGTCCTCCACGCAGTGGTTGCTGCACCTCGGGGAAACCCACGATTCCACCAGGGAAGCCTCGATGAGAACTTCCCCGTCGAGGTGCTTGAGAGCCCATCGCGGGCCGTCGCCATGGACGACCGCTCGCCCGGATCGGACCGGAGCCACGTCGGAATCTGAGACGCTGAAGCGGATATACAGATGGTCCGACAGCGTCTCTACCCCGGACACGACTTCCCACCCGTGAACCCGGCGCGCCATGGATGTGCTGGCGAAGGTTAGGTCCACAACGGAGCTCCCCTGGGGCCGAACGCATGTGGGTTCCGAACCTCGGTTGAGCAGACACAGTCCTACGGACAGTGCCCACCCCTCCAGGACGTCCCCCGCGTATCGTTGGCAGAACAGCCCCAAACGGTGTTCTTGGCGTTGAAGTCACCCATCACCAAAATGTGATGAGGGTGACTCCCGCCAGCCGAGTCTCCGACTACCCAAGTATCCCTCGACTGAGCGGCTTCTGCTGGGGGGACAATAAATGCCAATAATGACTATCCCCCCCACCAGCGCCGCAACGAACCCGCGACCCTTCTCCACCCAATCCATAGGTGGGGCACCAGCAGTAGTCCGAGCAAATATCGCGACCAGTCCTTCCTCGTCTCCCGCCCAGCTATCTCTATCTGGAACCAGGTAGGGTTCCGAAACGACGGCAACGTGGGTCAACCACTGTGCCATACTCTGAAAGAGCAGATCTTGTGCTCTAGCACAGTGGTTGACGTTCGCCTGAACTACTTGGAGGCCGTAGCTCATTGCGAAGCCGGTTTCGGATCCTCCTCCATTGCTTCCACCTGTGGTTGTTGGCTGGCCGGTTGCTTCGGTGGCAACGTGCGATCTGGCCTTTTCCCTTTCTTGGGAGGCGCGGTGCAGGCCTTTTCCTCCCATCCTGTGGTCGGCCGGTTTTTTGGCTGCGACACACACAGCGCAACGCGGGTTAGCGGAGCACTGCGCCGCCTTGTGGCCGGACTGACCACAACGGAAACACAGCTCCCCCCCCGGTCGACTGCGGCATCGCACTGGGCCCTCACATGTCCCGACTCCAGGCAGCGGAAGCACCTCAGAGGTGTGGGCTCCACTAGCTTCGCCACGGCTGAGACCCACGAGATCATCAGCCTTCCGCCATCTGCAACCTTTTTGGCTGCCGCCACAGGACATCGGACCCAGGCCACCCCAAGTCCAGCCTGATCCCGTAGGATTTGGCTACATTTCACCACCTCCTTGGGGCAGCCACCGGCCTTCGCCACGGCTGTCACCACCTCCTCCACAGTGGCGGAGTCATCCAGACCAGCAACTCTGACCTCCACTGTCTTTGCTGGTCTAGTTATCCGCACACCTTTGCCTGCGAGCGCCTCCCTCAATTTGGCGGCAAGGCCGTCCGCCCTGTCGCCGCTGTCTGCGCCGGGGATCTCAAACATACGAGCCCCAGTGGCGCATGTGCGGAACCGCAGTTCTGTTATCCCGAGGGCAGAGAGATCGACTTTCCTCTTCGCCTCGGAGATAACCTCCGCATAAGTTACACCTGCCGCCACCGCTTCCGGCGCCAGTGTCACCACGACAGCGGTCGACCGAGGTGTGGCAATCTTTGCCGGCCTCGGTGCAGGATTGCCAGGACTCTTAATAACCTTGCCGCTCTTGTTCTTAAGCCCTTTCTACCACCTTAGTCCAAGGTTCTTCCATGGACTGAGGTGCTGGTGGCACAGATCGGGGCTCAGGAATCGTCTGAATACTTTTAGTGGGTTCCTGCGCTTACCCTTCCCCTTGCCCTTCTCCTTCGGAGCCACATAACCCCCAGCGACGACTGTCCGTTCACTGCTAGCCGAAATGGCAGGCGGCTTCGGGGCAGCCGGGAGCCGGGGAGGTGATGGACCGGCAGAGGCGGTAGGCACCGCACTTGTCCTCGCATCTGCCGCCAACGGAGGACGGAGGCGCTTTTCGGGGAGGAGGCGGTCCTCCAAAGCAGCGAATCTGGCGTTCATCATCGTCCCCACTTGACATATGATTGAACGTACCAGATCCTCGTTGCCTTCAGCTGGAATTGGGCCACGTTCACTGGGCTGCTCCATGCGCAACCGCATCTCCTTCACCTCTTTGCGCAACTGCTCAACCTCACCTTGCAGGCGAATGTTGCTCGCTTGCAGCCTCTTCGTTTCCTCAGAGGTGCAACGACTCTGCAATATCTGTGTGTCCGCCCTGATCTCTTCAGCAGCGTCCTTCAGCACTTTAACCCAAGTGCCCTTCAGGTTCTTTGATTTGGAGGCGACCTTGGTTATGAGGGCGATGTTATCCTCGATCTTCTTCCCCAGCTGCGACGCCGCCTGGAAATCTTCATCGTTCGACGACGACTCTGACAGGGTTGTAATTTGTCAGCGCGGAGTTGTCGAGCTGCAGATGCGACCTCTTCTGCCTCCAACCTTTCTTCTTCCCTTTAGCAGCGACAAACGCCTGTTTGCCTTGGCAAGGCCAACATACTCCCCGTCGTTGGAGGTCTCCTCGACCTCTTTTGGCAGATGTTCTACCACTGACCTGCTAATCTCTCATCATGGCCCGTTATCGACCGGAACCGCTATCAGCGTCCGTGGACGGTCGCTTTCTCCCCGCAAAATCCTCTCCTTCTTCAAGGACTCTACGCTCTGCATAGAGTCGCTCTCTCCTCCTCACTCACCTCCGACATGCTTTTGGTTTTTGTAAATTCCATATTAGTTCCTACGATTATAGGACGAAGTAAAGGTCGGTCCCCGGGTGACGCCTATTCCGGTGACAATACATAATTGTGGGGTCGCCTGGTACCCACAGGTTTTTAAGACTTCGCTGTCTGATTTTTATAGAGATTTACTCCTCGCGGGCCGGCCACTAAGGTAAGCCCTCCGCTCCGCTGCACTTCGACGTACCCCATTATCGTCAACACTGGGGTCTTTGACGAAAGTACAGCGGGTTACGGCGCGCTGGGAGAGCCGACGTAACTCCCCAGTTTTGACGGTTGAGTGCCCGGCGGCAGTGTGAGTACACCGAGCCCGTCCTCCACTATGTGCATTAGGCACTGAAACGATATATCGTCACCAGTTCCTAATACTCACTATCATTTGTTGCCTTTCCCCGGATACAGAAATCAAGGAGAAATGCAACCTCCCACAACGTTCGACGGTTAAGTGCCCGGCGGCAGTAAAAGCGCACACCGGGCCCGTCCCCCACACTGTGAACATTAGGCACTGCCAACGACGTATCGCCACCAGTTCCCAATGCACACCCTCATTTTGTTGCCTTTCCCCCGGATACTTTGATCAAGGAGAAATGCAACCTCCAACCTCGCATTGGGCACTGAGAACGACGTATCGTCGCCAGTACCCAATGCGCACCATCGTTCGGTTGCCTTTCCTCCGATATGAAAATCAAGAGGAAATGCAACCTCCATACCCGCAGTGCCCTCAGCTTATCAGAGAGACACGCAGAGCAGCTATCCCCTGTCAGAACATTCGCCACTGGCAACAACGTATCATCACCAGTGCCCAGGGTGCACCGTCCGGCGTTGCCTTTCCCCGGATACACAGTATCAGCGGGAAATTCAACGACCAGGCACTCGAGGAGGTTTTCTGACGTGGCACCCCAACCTAACCTAACCTAACCTAACTCTAACTCTAACCTAACCTAACCCAACCTAACCTAACTCTAATCCTAACCTAACCTAACCTAACCTAACCTAACTCTAACCTTTTTTTTTTTTTTTTTTGTTATCGGGGAAATCTTTCGAAAGATACCCTGTCTCCTGGGGAGAGACAGGGTTATGTGGTATTTCTAACCACTAAAACCCCCGGTGGCCATCCTCAGTGCATTGGGAGGGGCTCCGGGATCTCCTACGGAACGCACCGGTGCCCCTCAGCACAGTGCCTTAGTTCGTCTCAGGGGAGGCCGCGCCTCCCTCGCACCTCAAAGTTAAAAGCACATGGCAACCCTGGACCACTTCGGGTTAACCCACCTGCTCGGTTTTTGCCTGGGCGGTCAGAGCCCCCACCCTGAGCGCCCGCGAACCCGCAGTCCCCTTTAGTCGCCTTGTACGACAGGCAGGGGATACCTTAGCCCTATTCTTATGCCCGAGCTAAAGGGCTGAACCTAACCTAACCTAACCTAACCTAACCTAATCCCAACCTAACCTTAACCTAACCTTAACCTAACCTAACCTAACCTAACTCAACTCCAACCTAACCTTAACCCAACTTAACCTAACCCAATCCCAACCTAACCTAACCTAACTCTAACCTAACCTAAATCCTAACCTAACCTAACCTAACCTAACCTAACTCTAACCTAACCTAACCTAACCTAACCTAACTCCCAACCTAACCTTAACCTAACCTAACCCAACCTAACCTAACCTAACCTAACCTTAACCTAACCTAACCTAACCTAACCTTAACCTAACCTAACCTAACCTAACCTAACCTAACAGTCTCGCGCTCAAGTGCTCGCACCGTACGCAGCGCGTTATTTCTCAAGCGCTCCGTGTTTAAAAATCACGAAAGTGGGTACGTTTAGTGAAAACAGACGTATTATATATTAAAAGACGCAGAAAAGTGTGAACAATGTGATGGTGTAGTTTTATTAACAATTTATTTACTTTTAAACCCATTTTGGGTGAAAACAGTTTTTAAAACAATAATTGTGCGGAGTTGTAAACTTCAATCGCGTGCGGCACTCGATCTGTCGCGATGACCCCTTTATTTTGTGTTATGGATAGACCACCTACCTATCCTTCTGTGTTTCAAATCTCAGATTTTTCTGAACAATAGTTTTAAGTTACAGACTATTTTTCGTTAATAGGACCCTACAGTTTACGTAATTTTAAATTTTCTTAAGACTTTTTGTTT
>JAGSMU010000253.1:0-40699 GCA_029286865.1 Teinopalpus imperialis | reverse complement strand
ATCAGGTAAAACTTGTAAGAAAAACACACATAATTAGGAAAAAATCGACTTTTTCTTTGAAACCGAGGTGTAGTGGTGATGTCCTGTTTTATAGGAATTCACCGATATCTTTGTGTTTTAGAATCTCAAGCAGTCCAAATTTGTTTTTTATTGTAGCATTCATTTAACCTTATCGTTAGATACTCATCTTGCGCCGCATTTCGGCCATTTCTAGTTATAATCGCTTACCTTCAGTTTTATAATTACGTAATTTTGTTGAACTTGTAATAATTTTTATTTCTTCGTTTTTCGTGCTGGTTTTGCTCTGATCGGTCAGTCCCGGTCCACAACCGTTGAATCAGGCGAAACCTGGAAAGAAAAGACTGAGAATTAGGAAAAATCGACTTTTTCTTTGAAACCGAGGTATAGTGGTAAAGCCCTGTTTTATAGGAAATCACCTATATCCTCGCGTTATTAAGTCCATAGTATCTCCAAATAGCTTTTCTTTGTAGTATTTGTGTAGTCTAATCATTAGACACCGTTCTCGTGCCGCATTCAGGCCATTTCTAGTTATAATCGCTTACCTTCAGTTTTATACTTACGTAATTTTAATAGAATTCTAAACATTTTTGTTTCTTCCTTCTTCGTGCTGTTTTTGCTCTCGGCTGGTCAGTCCCGGTCCACAAGCATCGAATCAGGTAAAACTTGTAAGAAAAACACACATAATTAGGAAAAAATCGACTTTTTCTTTGAAACCGACGTGAAGTGGTGATGTCCTGTTTTATAGGAATTCACCGATATCTTTGTGTTTTAGAATCTCAAGCAGTCCAAATTTGTTTTTTATTGTAGCATTCATTTAACCTTATCGTTAGATACTCATCTTGCGCCGCATTTCGGCCATTTCTAGTTCTAACCTGTTATTTTTAGTTTTATAATTACGTAATTTTATTTAACTTGAAAAAAATTTTATTTCTTCGTTTTTCGTGCTGGTTTTGCTCTGATCGGTCAGTCCCGGTCCACAACCGTTGAATCAGGCGAAACCTGGAAAGAAAAGACAGAGAAATACGAAAAATCGACTTTTTCTGTGAAACCGAGGTGTAGTGGTAGAGCAAGGTACCAGCGTCAATATGACGATCGGGGTACGCCCTCACAGAATCCCAGGCCGAAATAACAGCATAACGCTGCTGTTTGGTGAATATAGGGATTTGATTTAATTCAACGAACAGCGGATCGAATCCATGATCTAGTACTTTCCGATCGGAGTGATGCACAGGCATTGAGATGTTGCATGCATATCAATTTTTATCGAAATTACCAAGGGCAGTGTTCTGAATAGATGCTGGATTAATTCCAGCCGCTGAGTTTAAACGTCTTACATCACGTTAAAATGTAAACTTAAATCCTCATCATCGTGATGGCTGGGAATCCACCACTGTGCCCTTTACGCCAAATTTTCTGCCACGCAAAACTAATCTATGGAATCAGCTGCCACCAGCGGTATTTCCGAACAGATATTCGACTTCAAATAAAGAGCCTACACCTTTCTAAAGGCCGACAGCGCACCTGATGAGGCGGATGTGCATGGGTGGCGGTGATCACTTGCTACCAGGTGGGCTGCTTGCTCAGTTACTATCCATTCCATAAAAATCGAAGACTCAGTAGGGGCGGCATTCCATCGCCTTCTTCATTGATGTTGAGTACTTAGGGTCTCAATCATCACTACATAAAACAATCTGATAATTTCACCTGTCGGTGATTCATGGCATCCATTATCCTTGATATGGGATCCTGAAGATGATGCCTTGACACACCTGAGGTATAAATGGAATACTCCATTACGAGTAACAAAAAATGTCTCCGGTTTCTTTCAGTCACCAGACGCAACAACGAAGGGCGAGGTGACGACCGACCTGACACTGCCTCTACCACGTGCCACAAGTTCCCGTGAGGACAAGGGCAGAACACATTGCCCTGGTTCCGATATTTACTCACTTATTTGCAATCGTTGGAAGGTCAGTATCCGATCTAAAAGATCTCACAGTTCGCCTGATGGTAAGTGATTACTGCGGTATTTGATATTAATAAAGGTTCAAAGTGTTCAGGATAGAAACTAGCTACAGAATGATTCTACCAAGAAAGAAATAACTGTTTATAACTATATTAAAATAAAATGAACATTGAACATTATGAAAAGAATGATTGCTGATCTTGAACCTTTTGTTTTCACCCATTTCTAGTATATATAGAAGCAGGGTAAAAAGCCAAAGCTGTAAGATGAGAGCTTCGTCTAACGGAGGAAGGTATCTGCACGAATTGTTAAACTTTCAAGTCAGTTGTAAAAACATTGAAGTCCTGAAACTTCTAGTAATAATAGCTGTACAGGGCCTTTTAACTCGACCTGTAGATTACCTGGAAGAGATTTCCTTTTGTCGTCAGGTTAGTGCGGTAGGGCATGCGGTCTCCGTCTTCATCAGAAGCGGGTGAATTTGTGGTTCGAAATGAATTCAAGAGACGGCACTGACAATCAGCGCCTGCGCAAATATTTACGGCACGATAAAACATTCTGGGATATAATAGAATCGCAAATTTAAGGAGAAAATAAATTTTATTTTTAAAATAAAATCCTTTTTATTTTACTCATTGTAATACGAAACAGCAGCATTATGCTGTTTTATACTTTTTTTATTCAATGTATGCATGATGCAAGTAATATTTTTAAGTTAAACTAGTGTTTGACTAGAATGCCACTAGTTGTTGACACTCGTAAAAATATTTTATATAGGTATTTAAAATGTATATTTATGGATGTTTGTACATAAATATAGTTCTGAATTCATTTTTGTTCTATTATTTTCTTTATTTCTTTTGTATTTTTTTATTTTATGAGTACACTGTTTTTATTCCTGATAATATATCCAAGCAGGCCTGCTGGAAGAGATTATTAATATAAATTAAGACTCGCCTTTGTACATACATTTCCTATATTACTTCCCGTATATAAAAGCTTTATGTACACTAAAGTTAAATAATAATATAAATATTATTGTGTCAGAGTCCTGAGTTCGATTCCTTCCCAAGGAATAGTATTTGTGTATCACGATTTGTTGACAGTTGACACCCGTGGGTGTTATGTTTATACGTACCATGTCTTTAGCATGCATCGGATCGTGGATCAACGCTGCAGCATGTACGAAATAGAATGGGTCAGCACGACCACGGAAGGACCGCGTCCTCACGGAATATCAGCGTGAAATACCAACATTAAGTGTGCGGGATCCGAGACCAAGTCTAATCATGAGACACCGTTCTCGTGCCGCATTCAGGCCATTTCTAGTTATAATCGCTTACCTTCAGTTTTATAATTACGTAATTTTAATGGAATTCTAAACATTTTGTTTCTTCCTTTTCGTGCTGTTTTTGCTCTCGGCCGGTCAGTCCCAGTTCACAAGCATCGAATAAGGTAAAACCTGTAAGAAAACACACAGAATTAGGAAAAATCGACTTTTTCTTTGTAACCGTGGTCTATACCACTATTGGTAAAGCCCTGTTTTATAGGAAATCACCTATATCCTCTCGTTATTAAGTCCATAGTATCTCAAACAGTTTTTCTTGTAGTATTTGTGTAGTCTAATCATTAGACACCGTTCTCGTGCCGCATTCAGGCCATTTCTAGTTATAATCGCTACCTTCAGTTTTATATTTACGTAATTTTATTGCACTTGTAAAAAAATTATTTCCTCGTTTTTCGTGCTGGTTTTGCTCTGGGTAGGTCAGTCCCGGTCCACAACCGTTGAATCAAGCGAACCTGGAAAGAAAAGACTGAGAATTAGGAAAAATCGACTTTTCTTTGAAACAACGTTATAGTGGTACAGCCCTGTTTTATAGGAAATCACCTATATCCTCTCGTTATTAAGTCCATAGTATCTCCAAACAGTTTTTCTTGTAGTATTTGCGTAGTCTAATTATTAGACACCGTTCTCGTGCCGCATTCAGGCCATTTCTAGTTATAATCGCTACCTTCAGTTTTATACTTACGTAATTTTAATGGAATTCTAAACATTTTGTTTCTTCCTTTTCGTGCTGTTTTGCTCTCGGCCGGTCAGTCCCAGTTCACAAGCATCGAATCAGGTAAAACCTGTAAGAAAACACAGAATTAGAAAAATCGACTTTTCTTTGAAACTGAGGTGTAGTGGTGATGTCCTGTTTTATAGGAATTCACCGATATCTTTGTGTATTAGAATCTCAAGCAGTCCAAATTTGTTTTTTATTGTAGCATTCGTTTAACCTTATCGTTAGATTTTCATCTTGCGCCGCATTTCGGCCATTTCTAGTTCTAATCTGTTATTTTTAGTTTTATAATTACGTAATTTTATTGCACTTGTAAAAAATTTTATTTCTTCGTATTTCGTGCTGGTTTAGCTCTGGGTAGGTCAGTCCCGGTCAACAACCGTTGAATCAAGCGAAACCTGGAAAGAAAAGACTGAGAATTAGGAAAAAATCGACTTTTTCTTTGAAACCGAGTTTTAGTGGTAAAGCCCTGTTTTAGCATTCGTTTAACCTTATCGTTAGATATTCATCTTGCGCCGCATTTCGGCCATTTCTAGTTCTAATCGGTTGTTTTAGTTTTATAATTACGTAATTTTATTGCACTTGTAAAAATTTTATTTCTTCGTTTTTCGTGCTGGTTTTGCTCTGGATGGGTCAGTCCCGGTCCACAACCTTGAATCAGGCGAAATGTGGAAAGAAAAGACTGAGAATTAGGAAAAAATCGACTTTTTCTTTGAAACCGAGTTTTAGTGGTAAAGCCCTGTTTTATCGGAAATCACCTATATCCTCGCGTTATTAAGTCCATAGTATCTCCAAACAGTTTTTCTTGTAGTATTTGTGTAGTCTAATCATGAGACACCGTTCTCGTGCCGCATTCAGGCCATTTCTAGTTATAATCGCTACCTTCAGTTTTATATTTACGTAATTTTATTGCACTTGTAAAAAATTATTTCCTCGTTTTTCGTGCTGGTTTTGCTCTGGGTAGGTCAGTCCCGGTCCACAACCGTTGAATCAAGCGAAACCTGGAAAGAAAAGACTGAGAATTAGGAAAAATCGACTTTTTCTTTGAAACCGAGTTTTAGTGGTAAAGCCCTGTTTTATCGGAAATCACCTATATCCTCGCGTTATTAAGTCCATAGTATCTCCAAACAGTTTTTCTTGTAGTATTTGTGTAGTCTAATCATGAGACACCGTTCTCGTGCCGCATTCAGGCCATTTCAGTTATAATCGCTACCTTCAGTTTTATACTTACGTAATTTTAATGGAATTCTAAACATTTTGTTTCTTCCTTTTCGTGCTGTTTTTGCTCTCGGCCGGTCAATCCCAGTTCACAAGCATCGAATAAGGTAAAACCTGTAAGAAAAACACACAGAATTAGGAAAAATCGACTTTTTCTTTGAAACAGTGGTCTATACCACTATTGGTAAAGCCCTGTTTTATAGGAAATCACCTATATCCTCTCGTTATTAAGTCCATAGTATCTCAAACAGTTTTTCTTGTAGCATTTGTGTAGTCTAATCATTAGACACCGTTCTCGTGCCGCATTCAGTTCATTTCTAGTTATAATCGCTTTCCTTCAGTTTTATATTTACGTAATTTTATTGCACTTGTAAAAATTTTATTTCTCGTTTTTCGTGTTGTTTTTGCTCTCGGCCGGTCAGTCCCAGTTCACAAGCATCGAATCAGGTAAAACCTGTAAGAAAAACACACAGAATTAGAAAACAATCGACTTTTTCTTTGAAACTGAGGTGTAGTGGTGATGTCCTGTTTTATAGGAATTCACCTATATCTTTGTGTATTAGAATCTCAAGCAGTCCAAATTTGTTTTTATTGTAGCATCTGTTTAACTTTATCGTTAGATACTCATCTTGCGCCGCATTTCGGCCATTTCTAGTTCTAATCAGTTATTTTAGATTTATAATTACGTAATTTTATTGCACTTGTAAAAATTTTATTTCTTCGTTTTTCGTGCTGCTCTGGATCGGTCAGTCCCGGTCCATAACCGTTGAATCAGGCGAAACCTGGAAAGAAAAGACTGAGAATTAGAAAAATTGACTTTTTTCTTTGAAACAACGTTATAGTGGTACAGCCCTGTTTTATAGGAAATCACCTATATCCTCGTTATTAAGTCCATAGTATCTCCAAACAGTTTTTTCTTGTAGTATTTGCGTAGTCTAATTATTAGACACCGTTCTCGTGCCGCATTCAGGCCATTTCTAGTTATAATCGCTTACCTTCAGTTTTATACTTACGTAATTTTAATGGAATTCTAAACATTTTGTTTCTTCCTTTTCGTGCTGTTTTTGCTCTCGGCCGGTCAGTCTCAGTTCACAAGCATCGAATCAGGTAAAACCTGTAAGAAAACACACAGAATTAGGAAAAATCGACTTTTTCTTTGAAACCGTGGTCTATACCACTATTGGTAAAGCCCTGTTTTATAGGAAATCACCTATATCCTCTCGTTATTAAGTCCATAGTATCTCAAACAGTTTTTCTTGTAGTATTTGTGTAGTCTTATCATTAGACACCGTTCTCGTGCCGCATTTAGGCCATTTCTAGTTATAATCGCTTACCTTCAGTTTTATATTTACGTAATTTTATTGCACTTGTAAAAATTTTATTTCTTCGTTTTTCGTGCTGGTTTTGCTCTGGATGGGTCAGTCCCGGTCCACAAGCATCGAATCAGGTAAAACCTGTAAGAAAAACACACAGAATTAGAAAAAAATCGACTTTTTCTTTGAAACCGAGGTGTAGTGGTGATGTCCTGTTTTATAGGAATTCACCGATATCTTTGTGTATTAGAATCTCAAGCAGTCCAAATTTGTTTTTTATTGTAGCATTCGTTTAACCTTATCGTTAGATTTTCATCTTGCGCCGCATTTCGGCCATTTCTAGTTCTAATCTGTTATTTTTAGTTTTATAATTACGTAATTTTATTGCACTTGTAAAAAATTTTATTTCTTCGTATTTCGTGCTGGTTTAGCTCTGGGTAGGTCAGTCCCGGTCAACAACCGTTGAATCAAGCGAAACCTGGAAAGAAAAGACTGAGAATTAGGAAAAAATCGACTTTTTCTTTGAAACCGAGTTTTAGTGGTAAAGCCCTGTTTTAGCATTCGTTTAACCTTATCGTTAGATACTCATCTTGCGCCGCATTTCGGCCATTTCTAGTTCTAATCTGTTGTTTTAGTTTTATAATTACGTAATTTTATTGCACTTGTAAAAATTTTATTTCTTCGTTTTTCGTGCTGGTTTTGCTCTGGGTAGGTCAGTCCCGGTCCACAACCTTTGAATCAGGCGAAATGTGGAAGAAAAGACTGAGAATTAGAAAAATCGACTTTTTCTTTGAAACCGAGTTTTAGTGGTAAAGCCCTGTTTTATCGGAAATCACCTATATCCTCGCGTTATTAAGTCCATAGTATCTCCAAACAGTTTTTCTTGTAGTATTTGTGTAGTCTAATCATGAGACACCGTTCTCGTGCCGCATTCAGGCCATTTCTAGTTATAATCGCTTACCTTCAGTTTTATAATTACGTAATTTTAATGGAATTCTAAACATTTTGTTTCTTCCTTTTCGTGCTGTTTTTGCCTCGGCCGGTCAATCCCAGTTCACAAGCATCGAATAAGGTAAAACCTGTAAGAAAAACACACACAGAATTAGGAAAAATCGACTTTTCTTTGAAACAGTGGTCTATACCACTATTGGTAAAGCCCTGTTTTATAGGAAATCACCTATATCCTCTCGTTATTAAGTCCATAGTATCTCAAACAGTTTTTTCTTGTAGTATTTGTGTAGTCTAATCATTAGACACCGTTCTCGTGCCGCATTCAGTTCATTTCTAGTTATAATCGCTTTCCTTCAGTTTT
Organism: Teinopalpus imperialis; assembly: GCA_029286865.1. Taxonomy (NCBI): domain Eukaryota; kingdom Metazoa; phylum Arthropoda; class Insecta; order Lepidoptera; family Papilionidae; genus Teinopalpus; species Teinopalpus imperialis. The sequence continues at coordinate 32,809 of JAGSMU010000253.1, read as the reverse complement.
ATATTTACGTAATTTTATTGCACTTGTAAAAAAAAATATTTCCTCGTTTTTCGTGCTGTTTTTGCTCTCGGCCGATCAGTCCTGGTCCACAAGCATCGAATCAGGTAAAACCTGTAAGAAAAACACACAGAATTAGAAAACAATCGACTTTTTCTTTGAAACCGAGGTGTAGTGGTGATGTCCTGTTTTATAGGAATTCACCTATATCTTTGTGTATTAGAATCTCAAACAGTCCAAATTTGTTTTTATTGTAGCATTCGTTTAACTTTATCGTTAGATACTCATCTTGCGCCGCATTTCGGCCATTTCTAGTTCTAATCTGTTATTTTTAGTTTTATAATTACGTAATTTTGTTGAACTTGTAATAATTTTATTTCTTCGTTTTTCGTGCTGCTCTGATCGGTCAGTCCCGGTCCATAACTGCTGAATCAAGCGAAACCTGGAAAGAAAAGACTGAGAATTAGGAAAAATTGACTTTTTTCTTTGAAACAACGTTATAGTGGTACAGCCCTGTTTTATAGGAAATCACCTATATCCTCTCGTTATTAAGTCCATAGTATCTCCAAACAGTTTTTCTTGTAGTATTTGCGTAGTCTAATTATTAGACACCGTTCTCGTGCCGCATTCAGGCCATTTCTAGTTATAATCGCTTACCTTCAGTTTTATACTCTACGTAATTTTAATGGAATTCTAAACATTTTGTTTCTTCCTTTTTCGTGCTGTTTTTGCTCTCGGCCGGTCAGTCTCAGTTCACAAGCATCGAATCAGGTAAAACCTGTAAGAAAAACACAGAATTAGGAAAAATCGACTTTTTCTTTGAAACCGTGGTCTATACCACTATTGGTAAAGCCCTGTTTTATAGGAAATCACCTATATCCTCTCGTTATTAAGTCCATAGTATCTCAAACAGTTTTTTCTTGTAGTATTTGTGTAGTCTTATCATTAGACACCGTTCTCGTGCCGCATTTAGGCCATTTCTAGTTATAATCGCTTACCTTCAGTTTTATATTTACGTAATTTTATTGCACTTGTAAAAAATTTTATTTCCTCGTTTTTCGTGCTGGTTTTTCTCTGGATCGATCAGTCCCGGTCCACAAGCATCGAATCAGGTAAAACCTGTAAGAAAAACACACAGAATTAGAAAAAAATCGACTTTTTCTTTGAAACCGAGGTGTAGTGGTGATGTCCTGTTTTATAGGAATTCACCGATATCTTTGTGTATTAGAATCTCAAGCAGTCCAAATTTGTTTTTTATTGTAGCATTCGTTTAACCTTATCGTTAGATACTCATCTTGCGCCGCATTTCGGCCATTTCTAGTTCTAATCTGTTATTTTTAGTTTTATAATTACGTAATTTTATTGCACTTGTAAAAATTTTATTTCTTCGTTTTTCGTGCTGGTTTTGCTCTGGGTAGGTCAGTCCCGGTCCACAACCGTTGAATCAAGCGAAACCTGGAAAGAAAAGACTGAGAATTAGGAAAAAATCGACTTTTTCTTTGAAACAACGTTATAGTGGTACAGCCCTGTTTTATAGAAATCACCTATATCCTCTCGTTATTAAGTCCATAGTATCTCCAAACAGTTTTTCTTGTAGTATTTGTGTAGTCTAACTATTAGACACCGTTCCTCGTGCCGCATTTAGGCCATTTCTAGTTATAATCGCTTACCTTCAGTTTTATACTTACGTAATTTTAATGGAATCCTAAACATTTTGTTTCTTCCTTTTTCGTGCTGTTTTTGCTCTCGGCCGGTCAGTCTCAGTTCATTAAGCATCGAATCAGGTAAAACCTGTAAGAAAAACACACAGAATTAGAAAAATCGACTTTTTCTTTGAAACAGTGGTCTATACCACTATTGGTAAAGCCCTGTTTTATAGGAAATCACCTATATCCTCGTTATTAAGTCCATAGTATCTCAAACAGTTTTTCTTGTAGTATTTGTGTAGTCTAATCATTAGACACCGTTCTCGTGCCGCATTCAGTTCATTTCTAGTTATAATCGCTTTCCTTCAGTTTTATATTTACGTAATTTTATTGCACTTGTAAAAATTTTATTTCCTCGTTTTTCGTGCTGTTTTTGCTCTCGGCCGATCAGTCCTGGTCCACAAGCATCGAATCAGGTAAAACCTGTAAGAAAAACACACAGAATTAGAAAACAATCGACTTTTTCTTTGAAACAGTGGTCTATACCACTATTGGTAAAGCCCTGTTTTATAGGAAATCACCTATATCCTCTCGTTATTAAGTCCATAGTATCTCAAACAGTTTTTTCTTGTAGTATTTGTGTAGTCTAATCATTAGACACCGTTCTCGTGCCGCATTCAGTTCATTTCTAGTTATAATCGCTTTCCTTCAGTTTTATATTTACGTAATTTTATTGCACTTGTAAAAAAATTTATTTCCTCGTTTTTCGTGCTGTTTTTGCTCTCGGCCGATCAGTCCTGGTCCACAAGCATCGAATCAGGTAAAACCTGTAAGAAAAACACACAGAATTAGAAAACAATCGACTTTTTCTTTGAAACCGAGGTGTAGTGGTGATGTCCTGTTTTATAGGAATTCACCTATATCTTTGTGTATTAGAATCTCAAGCAGTCCAAATTTGTTTTTTATTGTAGCATTCGTTTAACTTTATCGTTAGATACTCATCTTGCGCCGCATTTCGGCCATTTCTAGTTCTAATCAGTTATTTTTAGATTTATAATTACGTAATTTTGTTGAACTTGTAATAATTTTATTTCTTCGTTTTTCGTGCTGCTCTGATCGGTCAGTCCCGGTCCATAACCGTTGAATCAGGCGAAACCTGGAAAGAAAAGACTGAGAATTAGGAAAAAATTGACTTTTTCTTTGAAACAACGTTATAGTGGTACAGCCCTGTTTTATAGGAAATCACCTATATCCTCTCGTTATTAAGTCCATAGTATCTCCAAACAGTTTTTTCTTGTAGTATTTGCGTAGTCTAATTATTAGACACCGTTCTCGTGCCGCATTCAGGCCATTTCAGTTATAATCGCTTACCTTCAGTTTTATACTACGTAATTTTAATGGAATCCTAAACATTTTGTTTCTTCCTTTTCGTGCTGTTTTTGCTCGGCCGGTCAGTCTCAGTTCATTAAGCATCGAATCAGGTAAAACCTGTAAGAAAAACACACAGAATTAGGAAAAATCGACTTTTTCTTTGAAACAGTGGTCTATACCACTATTGGTAAAGCCCTGTTTTATAGGAAATCACCTATATCCTCTCGTTATTAAGTCCATAGTATCTCCAAACAGTTTTTCTTGTAGTATTTGTGTAGTCTAACTATTAGACACCGTTCTCGTGCTGCATTCAGTTCATTTCTAGTTATAATCGCTTTCCTTCAGTTTTATATTTACGTAATTTTATTGCACTTGTAAAAGAATTTATTTCTCGTTTTTCGTGCTGTTTTTGCTCTCGGCCGATCAGTCCTGGTCCAATAAGCATCGAATCAGGTAAAACCTGTAAGAAAAACACACAGAATTAGAAAACAATCGACTTTTTCTTTGAAACCGAGGTGTAGTGGTGATGTCCTGTTTTATAGGAATTCACCTATATCTTGTGTATTAGAATCTCAAGCAGTCCAAATTTGTTTTTATTGTAGCATTCGTTTAACTTTATCGTTAGATACTCATCTTGCGCCGCATTTCGGCCATTTCTAGTTCTAATCAGTTATTTTAGATTTATAATTACGTAATTTTGTTGAACTTGTAATAATTTTATTTCTTCGTTTTTCGTGCTGCTCTGATCGGTCAGTCCCGTCCATAACCGTTGAATCAAGCGAAACCTGGAAAGAAAAGACTGAGAATTAGGAAAAATTGACTTTTTCTTTGAAACCGAGGTGTAGTGGTGAAGTCCTGTTTTAGAGGAATTCACCGATATCTTTGTGTATTAGAGTCTCAAGCTAATCGCTTACCTTCAGTTTTATACTTACGTAATTTTAATGGAATTCTAAACATTTTGTTTCTTCCTTTTCGTGCTGTTTTTGCTCTCGGCCGGTCAGTCCCGGTCCACAACCGTTGAATCAGGCGAAACCTGGAAAGAAAAGACTGAGAATTCAGGAAAAAATCGACTTTTTCTTTGAAACCGTGGTCTATACCACTATTGGTAAAGCCCTGTTTTATAGAATTCACCTATATCCTCTCGTTATTAAGTCCATAGTATCTCAAACAGTTTTTTCTTGTAGTATTTGGTGTAGTCTAATCATTAGACACCGTTCTCGTGCCGCATTCAGGCCATTTCTAGTTATAATCGCTTACCTTCAGTTTTATATTTACGTAATTTTATTGCACTTGTAAAAAATTTATTTCCTCGTGTTTCGTGCTGGTTTTGTTCTGGTAGGTCAGTCCCGGTCCACAACCGTTGAATCAAGCGAAACCTGGAAAGAAAAGACTGAGAATTAGGAAAAATCGACTTTTTCTTTGAAACAACGTTATAGTGGTACAGCCCTGTTTTATAGGAAATCACCTATATCCTCCTCGTTATTAAGTCCATAGCATCTCCAAACAGTTTTTCTTGTAGTATTTGCGTAGTCTAATTATTAGACACCGTTCTCGTGCCGCATTCAGTTCATTTCTAGTTATAATCGCTTACCTTCAGTTTTATACTTACGTAATTTTAATGGAATTCTAAACATTTTGTTTCTTCCTTTTCGTGCTGTTTTTGCTCTCGGCCGGTCAGTCCCAGTTCACAAGCATCGAATCAGGTAAAACCTGTAAGAAAACACACAGAATTAGGAAAAATCGACTTTTTCTTTGAAACAGTGGTCTATACCACTATTGGTAAAGCCCTGTTTTATAGGAAATCACCTATATCCTCTCGTTATTAAGTCCATAGTATCTCAAACAGTTTTTCTTGTAGTATTTGTGTAGTCTAATTATTAGACACCGTTCTCGTGCCGCATTCAGGCCATTTCTAGTTATAATCGCTTTCCTTCAGTTTTATATTTACGTAATTTTATTGCACTTGTAAAAATTTATTTCCTCGTTTTTCGTGCTGTTTTTGCTCTCGGCCGATCAGTCCTGGTCCACAAGCATCGAATCAGGTAAAACCTGTAAGAAAACACACAGAATTAGAAAACACCGACTTTTTCTTTGAAACCGAGGTGTAGTGGTGATGTCTTGTTTTATAGGAATTCACCTATATCTTTGTGTATTAGAATCTCAAGCAGTCCAAATTTGTTTTTATTGTAGCATTCGTTTAACTTTATCGTTAGATACTCATCTTGCGCCGCATTTCGGCCATTTCTAGTTCTAATCAGTTATTTTTAGATTTATAATTACGTAATTTTGTTGAACTTGTAATAATTTTATTTCTTCGTTTTTCGTGCTGCTCTGATCGGTCAGTCCCGGTCCATAACCGTTGAATCAAGCGAAACCTGGAAAGAAAAGACAGAGAAATACGAAAAATTGACTTTTCAGTGAAACTGAGGTGTAGTGGTGAAGTCCTGTTTTAGAGGAATTCACCGATATCTTTGTGTATTAGAGTCTCAAGCTAATCGCTTACCTTCAGTTTTATACTTACGTAATTTTAATAGAATTCAAAAAATTTTGTTTCTTCCTTTTCGTGCTGTTTTGCTCTCGGCCGGTCAGTCCCGGTCCACAACCGTTGAATCAGGCGAAACCTGGAAAGAAAAGACTGAGAATTAGGAAAAATCGACTTTTCTTTTGAAACCGTGGTCTATACCACTATTGGTAAAGCCCCGTTTTATAGGAATTCACCTATATCCTCGTTATTAAGTCCATAGTATCTCAAACAGTTTTTCTTGTAGTATTTGTGTAGTCTAATCATTAGACACCGTTCTCGTGCCGCATACAGTTCATTTCCTAGTTATAATCGCTTACCTTCAGTTTTATATTTACGTAATTTTATTGCACTTGTAAAAAATTTATTTCCTCGTTTTTCGTGCTGGTTTTGTTCTGTAGGTCAGTCCCGGTCCACAACCGTTGAATCAAGCGAAACCTGGAAAGAAAAGACTGAGAATTAGGAAAAATCGACTTTTCTTTGAAACAACGTTATAGTGGTACAGCCCTGTTTTATAGGAAATCACCTATATCCTCTCGTTATTAAGTCCATAGTATCTCAAACAGTTTTTCTTGTAGTATTTGCGTAGTCTAATTATTAGACACCGTTCTCGTGCCGCATTCAGTTCATATTTCTAGTTATAATCGCTTACCTTCAGTTTTATACTTACGTAATTTTAATGGAATCCTAAACATTTTGTTTCTTCCTTTTTCGTGCTGTTTTGCTCGGCCGGTCAGTCTCAGTTCACAAGCATCGAATCAGGTAAAACCTGTAAGAAAAACACACAGAATTAGGAAAAATCGACTTTTTCTTTGAAACAGTGGTCTATACCACTATTGGTAAAGCCCTGTTTTATAGGAAATCACCTATATCCTCTCGTTATTAAGTCCATAGTATCTCAAACAGTTTTTCTTGTAGTATTTGTGTAGTCTAATCATTAGACACCGTTCTCGTGCCGCATTCAGTTCATTTCTAGTTATAATCGCTTTCCTTCAGTTTTATATTTACGTAATTTTATTGCACTTGTAAAGAATTTATTTCCTCGTTTTTCGTGCTGTTTTGCTCTCGGCCGATCAGTCCTGGTCCATTAAGCATCGAATCAGGTAAAACCTGTAAGAAAACACACAGAATTAGGAAAAAATTGACTTTTTCTTTGAAACCGAGGTGTAGTGGTGATGTCCTGTTTTATAGGAATTCACCTATATCTTTGTGTATTAGAATCTCAAGCAGTCCAAATTTGTTTTTATTGTAGCATTCGTTTAACTTTATCGTTAGATACTCATCTTGCGCCGCATTTCGGCCATTTCTAGTTCTAATCAGTTATTTTAGATTTATAATTACGTAATTTTGTTGAACTTGTAATAATTTTATTTCTTCGTTTTTCGTGCTGCTCTGGATCGGTCGTCCCGGTCCATAACCGTTGAATCAGGCGAAACCTGGAAAGAAAAGACAGAGAAATACGAAAAATTGACTTTTTCAGTGAAACTGAGGTGTAGTGGTGAAGTCCTGTTTTAGAGGAATTCACCGATATCTTTGTGTATTAGAGTCTCAAGCTAATCGCTTACCTTCAGTTTTATACTTACGTAATTTTAATAGAATTCAAAAATTTTGTTTCTTCCTTTTCGTGCAGTTTTTGCTCTCGGCCGGTCAGTCCTGGTCCACAACCGTTGAATCAGGCGAAACCTGGAAAGAAAAGACTGGAGAATTAGGAAAAATCGACTTTTCTTTGAAACAGTGGTCTATACCACTATTGGTAAAGCCCTGTTTTATAGGAATTCACCTATATCCTCTCGTTATTAAGTCCATAGTATCTCAAACAGTTTTTCTTGTAGTATTTGTGTAGTCTAATCATTAGACACCGTTCTCGTGCCGCATACAGTTCATTTCTAGTTATAATCGCTTACCTTCAGTTTTATATTTACGTAATTTTATTGCACTTTTAAAAAAATATTTCCTCGTGTTTCGTGCTGGTTTTGTTCTGGGTAGGTCAGTCCCGGTCCATAACCGTTGAATCAGGCGAAACCTGGAAAGAAAAGACTGAGAATTGTGGAAAAATCGACTTTTCTTTGAAACAACGTTATAGTGGTACAGCCCTGTTTTATAGGAAATCACCTATATCCTCTCGTTATTAAGTCCATAGTATCTCCAAACAGTTTTTCTTGTAGTATTTGCGTAGTCTAATTATTAGACACCGTTCTCGTGCCGCATTCAGGCCATTTCTAGTTATAATCGCTACCTTCAGTTTTATACTTACGTAATTTTAATGGAATTCTAAACATTTTGTTTCTTCCTTTTCGTGCTGTTTTTGCTCGGCCGGTCAATCCCAGTTCACAAGCATCGAATAAGGTAAAACCTGTAAGAAAACACACAGAATTAGGAAAAAAATCGACTTTTCTTTGAAACAGTGGTCTATACCACTATTGGTAAAGCCCTGTTTTATAGGAAATCACCTATATCCTCTCGTTATTAAGTCCATAGTATCTCAAACAGTTTTTCTTGTAGTATTTGTGTAGTCTAATCATTAGACACCGTTCTCGTGCCGCATTCAGTTCATTTCTAGTTATAATCGCTACCTTCAGTTTTATATTTACGTAATTTTATTGCACTTGTAAAAATTTTATTTCTTCGTTTTTCGTGCTGTTTTTGCTCTCGGCCGATCAGTCCTGGTCCACAAGCATCGAATCAGGTAAAACCTGTAAGAAAACACACAGAATTAGAAAACAATCGACTTTTCTTTGAAACCGAGGTGTAGTGGTGATGTCTTGTTTTATAGGAATTCACCTATATCTTGTGTATTAGAATCTCAAGCAGTCCAAATTTGTTTTTATTGTAGCATTCATTTAACTTTATCGTTAGATACTCATCTTGCGCCGCATTTCGGCCATTTCTAGTTCTAATCAGTTATTTTAGATTTATAATTACGTAATTTTGTTGAACTTGTAATAATTTTTATTTCTTCGTTTTTCGTGCTGCTCTGGATCGGTCAGTCCCGGTCCATAACCGTTGAATCAGGCGAAACCTGGAAAGAAAAGACAGAGAAATACGAAAAAATTGACTTTTTCAGTGAAACCGAGGTGTAGTGGTGAAGTCCTGTTTTAGAGGAATTCACCGATATCTTTGTGTATTAGAGTCTCAAGCTAATCGCTTACCTTCAGTTTTATACTTACGTAATTTTAATAGAATTCAAAAAATTTTTGTTTCTTCCTTTTTCGTGCAGTTTTTGCTCTCGGCCGGTCAGTCCCGGTCCACAACCGTTGAATCAGGCGAAACCTGGAAAGAAAAGACTGAGAATTAGAAAAAATCGACTTTTCTTTGAAACCGTGGTCTATACCACTATTGGTAAAGCCCTGTTTTATAGGAATTCACCTATATCCTCTCGTTATTAAGTCCATAGTATCTCAAACAGTTTTTTCTTGTAGTATTTGTGTAGTCTAATCATTAGACACCGTTCGTGCCGCATACAGTTCATTTCTAGTTATAATCGCTTACCTTCAGTTTTATATTTACGTAATTTTATTGCACTTGTAAAAATTTTATTTCCTCGTTTTTCGTGCTGGTTTTGTTCTGTAGGTCAGTCCCGGTCCACAACCGTTGAATCAAGCGAAACCTGGAAAGAAAAGACTGAGAATTAGGAAAAAATCGACTTTTTCTTTGAAACAACGTTATAGTGGTACAGCCCTGTTTTATAGGAAATCACCTATATCCTCTCGTTATTAAGTCCATAGTATCTCCAAACAGTATTTGCGTACTCTAATTATTAGACACCGTTCTCGTGCCGCATTCAGGCCATTTCTAGTTATAATCGCTTACCTTCAGTTTTATACTTACGTAATTTTAATGGAATTCTAAACATTTTTGTTTCTTCCTTTTCGTGCTGTTTTTGCTCTCGGCCGGTCAGTCCCGGTCCACAACCGTTGAATCAAGCGAAACCTGGAAAGAAAAGACTGAGAATTAGGAAAAATCGACTTTTTCTTTGGAAACAACGTTATAGTGGTACAGCCCTGTTTTATAGGAAATCACCTATATCCTCTCGTTATTAAGTCCATAGTATCTCCAAACAGTATTTGCGTACTCTAATTATTAGACACCGTTCTCGTGCCGCATTCAGGCCATTTCTAGTTATAATCGCTACCTTCAGTTTTATACTTACGTAATTTTAATGGAATTCTAAACATTTTTGTTTCTTTTCCTTTTTCGTGCTGTTTTTGCTCTCGGCCGGTCAGTCCCAGTTCACAAGCATCGAATCAGGTAAAACCTGTAAGAAAAACACACAGAATTAGGAAAAATCGACTTTTCTTTGAAACCGTGGTCTATACCACTATTGGTAAAGCCCTGTTTTATAGAAATCACCTATATCCTCTCGTTATTAAGTCCATAGTATCTCAAACAGTTTTTCTTGTAGTATTTGCGTAGTCTAATTATTAGACACCGTTCTCAAAGCCGCATTCAGTTCATTTCTAGTTATAATCGCTTACCTTCAGTTTTATATTTACGTAATTTTATTGCACTTGTAAATATTTTATTTCCTCGTTTTTCGTGCTGGTTTTACTCTGGTAGGTCAGTCCCGGTCCACAACCGCTGAATCAAGCGAAACCTGGAAAGAAAAGACTGAGAATTAGGAAAAATCGACTTTTCTTTGAAAAACGTTATAGTGGTACAGCCCTGTTTTATAAGAAATCACCTATATCCTCTCGTTATTAAGTCCATAGTATTCAAACAGTTTTTCTTGTAGTATTTGTGTAGTCTAATCATTAGACACCGTTCTCGTGCCGCATTCAGTTCATTTCTAGTTATAATCGCTACCTTCAGTTTTATATTTACGTAATTTTATTGCACTTGTAAAAAAATTATTTCCTCGTTTTTCGTGCTGGTTTTGTTCTGTAGGTCAGTCCCGGTCCACAACCGTTGAATCAAGCGAAACCTGGAAAGAAAAGACTGAGAATTAGGAAAAATCGACTTTTCTTTGAAACAACGTTATAGTGGTACAGCCCTGTTTTATAGAAATCACCTATATCCTCTCGTTATTAAGTCCATAGTATCTCAAACAGTTTTTCTTGTAGTATTTGTGTAGTCTAATCATTAGACACCGTTCTCGTGCCGCATTCAGGCCATTTCTAGTTATAATCGCTTACCTTCAGTTTTATACTTACGTAATTTTAATGGAATTCTAAACATTTTTGTTTCTTCCTTTTCGTGCTGTTTTTGCTCTCGGCCGGTCAGTCCCAGTTCACAAGCATCGAATCAGGTAAAACCTGTAAGAAAAACACAGAATTAGGAAAAAATCGACTTTTCTTTGAAACCGTGGTCTATACCACTATTGGTAAAGCCCTGTTTTATAGGAAATCACCTATATCCACGCGTTATTAAGTCCATAGTATCTCCAAACAGTTTTTCTTGTAGTATTTGTGTAGTCTAATCATTAGACACCGTTCTCAAAGCCGCATTCAGGCCATTTCTAGTTATAATCGCTTACCTTCAGTTTTATATTTACGTAATTTTATTGTACTTGTAAAAAAATTATTTCCTCGTTTTTCGTGCTGTTTTTGCTCGGCCGGTCAGTCCTGGTCCACAACCGTTGAATCAGGCGAAACCTGGAAAGAAAAGACTGAGAATTAGGAAAAAATCGACTTTTCTTTGAAACCGAGGTGTAGTGGTGATGTCCTGTTTTATAGAATTCACCGATATCTTTGTGTATTAGAATCTCAAGCAGTCCAAATCTGTTTTTATTGTAGCATTCGTTTAACCTTATCGTTAGATACTCATCTTGCGCCGCATTACGGCCATTTCTAGTTCTAATCTGTTATTTTTAGTTTTATAATTACGTAATTTTATTGCACTTGTAAATATTTTATTTCCTCGTTTTTCGTGCTGGTTTTGTTCTGGGTAGGTCAGTCCCGGTCCACAACCGCTGAATCAAGCGAAACCTGAAAGAAAAGATTGAGAATTAGAAAAAATCGACTTTTCTTTAAAACAACGTTATAGTGGTACAGCCCTGTTTTATAGGAAATCACCTATATCCTCTCGTTATTAAGTCCATAATATCTCCAAACAGTTTTTTCTTGTAGTATTTGCGTAGTCTAATTATTAGACACCGTTCTCGTGCCGCATTCAGGCCATTTCTAGTTATAATCGCTTACCTTCAGTTTTATACCTACGTAATTTTAATGGAATTCTAAACATTTTTGTTTCTTCCTTTTCGTGCTGTTTTTGCTCGGCCGGTCAGTCCCAGTTCACAAGCATCGAATCAGGTAAAACCTGTAAGAAAAACACACAGAATTAGAAAAAATCGACTTTTTCTTTGAAACCGAGGTGTAGTGGTGATGTCCTGTTTTATAGGAATTCACCGATATCTTTGTGTATTAGAATCTCAAGCAGTCCAAATCTGTTTTTTATTGTAGCATTCGTTTAACCTTATCGTTAGATACTCATCTTGCGCCGCATTACGGCCATTTCTAGTTCTAATCTGTTATTTTTAGTTTTATAATTACGTAATTTTATTGCACTTGTAAATATTTTATTTCCTCGTTTTTCGTGCTGCTCTGATCGGTCAGTCCCGGTCCATAACCGTTGAATCAAGCGAAACCTGGAAAGAAAAGATTGAGAATTAGGAAAAAATCGACTTTTTTCTTTAAAACAACGTTATAGTGGTACAGCCCTGTTTTATAGGAAATCACCTATATCCTCGTTATTAAGTCCATAGTATCTCCAAACAGTTTTTCTTGTAGTATTTGCGTAGTCTAATTATTAGACACCGTTCTCGTGCCGCATTCAGGCCATTTCTAGTTATAATCGCTTACCTTCAGTTTTATACCTACGTAATTTTAATGGAATTCTAAACATTTTTGTTTCTTCCTTTTCGTGCTGTTTTTGCTCTCGGCCGGTCAGTCCCAGTTCACAAGCATCGAATCAGGTAAAACCTGTAAGAAAAACACACAGAATTAGAAAAAATCGACTTTTCTTTGAAACCGAGGTGTAGTGGTGATGTCCTGTTTTATAGAATTCACCGATATCTCTGTGTATTAGAATCTCAAACAGTCCAAATTTGTTTTTATTCTTGCATTCGTTTAATCTTATCGTAAGATACTCATCTTGCGCCGCATTTCGGCCATTTCTAGTTCTAATCAGTTATTTTAGATTTATAATTACGTAATTTTGTTGAACTTGTAATAATTTTATTTCTTCGTTTTTCGTGTTGCTCTGGATCGGTCAGTCCCGGTCCATAACCGTTGAATCAGGCGAAACCTGGAAAGAAAAGACTGAGAATTAGGAAAAAATTGACTTTTCTTTGAAACAACGTTATAGTGGTGCGCGCCCTGTTTTATAGGAAATCACCTATATCCTCTCGCTATTAAGTCCATAGTATCTCAAACAGTTTTTCTTGTAGTATTTGCGTAGTCTAATTCATTAGACACCGTTCTCGTGCCGCATTCAGGCCATTTCTAGTTCTAATCTGTTATTTTTAGTTTTATAATTACGTAATTTTAATGGAATTTAAACATTTTGTTTCTTCCTTTTCGTGCTGTTTTTGCTCTCGGCCGGTCAGTCCCAGTTCACAAGCATCGAATCAGGTAAAACCTGTAAGAAAAACACACAGAATTAGGAAAAATCGACTTTTCTTTGAAACCGTGGTCTATACCACTATTGGTAAAGCCCTGTTTTATAGGAAATCACCTATATCCTCTCGTTATTAAGTCCATAGTATCTCAAACAGTTTTTCTTGTAGTATTTGCGTAGTCTAATTCATTAGACACCGTTCTCGTGCCGCATACAGTTCATTTCTAGTTATAATCGCTACCTTCAGTTTTATATTTACGTAATTTTATTGCACTTGTAAAAATTTATTTCCTCGTTTTTCGTGCTGGTTTTGTTCTGGGTAGGTCAGTCCCGGTCCACAACCGTTGAATCAAGCGAAACCTGGAAAGAAAAGACTGAGAATTAGAAAAAATCGACTTTTTTCTTTGAAACAACGTTATAGTGGTACAGCCCTGTTTTATAGGAAATCACCTATATCCTCCTCGTTATTAAGTCCATAGTATCTCCAAACAGTTTTTCTTGTAGTATTTGCGTAGTCTAATTATTAGACACCGTTCTCGTGCCGCATTCAGTTCATTTCTAGTTATAATCGCTACCTTCAGTTTTATACTTACGTAATTTTAATGGAATCCTAAACATTTTGTTTCTTCCTTTTCGTGCTGTTTTTGCTCTCGGCCGGTCAGTCTCAGTTTACAAGCATCGAATCAGGTAAAACCTGTAAGAAAAACACACAGAATTAGAAAAAATCGACTTTTCTTTGAAACCGTGGTCTATACCACTATTGGTAAAGCCCTGTTTTATAGGAAATCACCTATATCCTCTCTCGTTATTAAGTCCATAGTATCTCAAACAGTTTTTCTTGTAGTATTTGTGTAGTCTAATCATTAGACACCGTTCTCGTGCCGCATTCAGGCCATTTCTAGTTATAATCGCTTACCTTCAGTTTTATATTTACGTAATTTTATTGCACTTGTAAAAATTTTATTTCCTCGTTTTTCGTGCTGGTTTTTCTCTGATCGATCAGTCCCGGTCCATTAAGCATCAAATCAGGTAAAACCTGTAAGAAAACACACAGAATTAGGAAAAATCGACTTTTTCTTTGAAACCGAGGTGTAGTGGTGATGTCCTGTTTTATAGAATTCACCGATATTCTGTGTATTAGAATCTCAAACAGTCCAAATTTGTTTTTATTCTTGCATTCGTTTAATCTTATCGTAAGATACTCATCTTACGCCGCATTTCGGCCATTTCTAGTTCTAATCTGTTATTTTTAGTTTTATAATTACGTAATTTTATTGCACTTGTAAAAAAAAATATTTCCTCGTTTTTCTGCTGGTTTTGCTCTGGGTAGGTCAGTCCCGGTCCACAACCGTTGAATCAAGCGAAACCTGGAAAGAAAAGATTGAGAATTAGGAAAAAATCGACTTTTTCTTTGAAACAACGTTATAGTGGTACAGCCCTGTTTTATAGGAAATCACCTATATCCTCTCGTTATTAAGTCCATAATATCTCCAAACAGTTTTTTCTTGTAGTATTTGCGTAGTCTAATTATTAGACACCGTTCTCGTGCCGCATTCAGGCCATTTCTAGTTATAATCGCTTACCTTCAGTTTTATATTTACGTAATTTTAATGGAATTCTAAACATTTTGTTTCTTCCTTTTCGTGCTGTTTTGCTCTCGGCCGGTCAGTCCCAGTTCACAAGCATCGAATCAGGTAAAACCTGTAAGAAAACACACAGAATTAGAAAAAATCGACTTTTCTTTGAAACCGAGGTGTAGTGGTGATGTCCTGTTTTATAGAATTCACCGATATCTCTGTGTATTAGAATCTCAAACAACAGTCCAAATTTGTTTTTATTCTGTATCTGTTTAATCTTATCGTAAGATACTCATCTTGCGCCGCATTTCGGCCATTTCTAGTTCTAATCAGTTATTTTTAGATTTATAATTACGTAATTTTGTTGAACTTGTAATAATTTTTATTTCTTCGTTTTTCGTGCTGCTCTGATCGGTCAGTCCCGGTCCATAACCGTTGAATCAGGCGAAACCTGGAAAGAAAAGACTGAGAATTAGGAAAAATTGACTTTTTCTTTGAAACAACGTTATAGTGGTACAGCCCTGTTTTATAGGAAATCACCTATATCCTCGTTATTAAGTCCATAGTATCTCCAAACAGTTTTTCTTGTAGTATTTGCGTAGTCTAATTATTAGACACCGTTCTCGTGCCGCATTCAGGCCATTTCTAGTTATAATCGCTTACCTTCAGTTTTATACCTACGTAATTTTAATGGAATTCTAAACATTTTGTTTCTTCCTTTTTCGTGCTGTTTTGCTCTCGGCCGGTCAGTCCCAGTTCATACATCGAATCAGGTAAAACCGTAAGAAAACACACAGAATTAGAAAAAATCGACTTTTCTTTGAAACCGTGGTCTATAAATTAATTAGCTGTAAAGCCCTGTTTTATAGAAATCACCTATATCCTCTCGTTATTAAGTCCATAGTATCCTCAAACAGTTTTTCTTGTAGCATTTGTGTAGTCTAATCATTAGACACTGCTCTCGTGCCGCATACAGTTCATTTCTAGTTATAATCGCTACCTTCAGTTTTATATTTACGTAATTTTATTGCACTTGTAAAAAATTTATTTCTCGTTTTTCGTGCTGGTTTTGTTCTGGTAGGTCAGTCCCGGTCCACAACCGTTGAACGTGCTGTGGAAACCTGGAAAGAAAAGACTGAGAATTAGGAAAAATCGACTTTTCTTTGAAACAACGTTATAGTGGTACAGCCCTGTTTTATAGGAAATCACCTATATCCTCTCGTTATTAAGTCCATAGTATTCCAAACAGTTTTTTCTTGTAGTATTTGCGTAGTCTAATTCATTAGACACCGTTCTCGTGCCGCATCTGTGCTTACTTCTAGTTATAATCGCTTACCTCAGTTTTATACTTACGTAATTTTAATGGAATCCTAAACATTTTGTTTCTTCCTTTTTCGTGCTGTTTTTGCTCTCGGCCGGTCAGTCTCAGTTTACAAGCATCGAATCAGGTAAAACCTGTAAGAAAACACACAGAATTAGGAAAAAATCGACTTTTCTTTGAAACCGTGGTCTATACCACTATTGGTAAAGCCCTGTTTTATAGGAAATCACCTATATCCTCTCGTTATTAAGTCCATAGTATCTCAAACAGTTTTTCTTGTAGTATTTGTGTAGTCTAATCATTAGACACCGTTCTCGTGCCGCATTCAGGCCATTTCTAGTTATAATCGCTACCTTCAGTTTTATATTTACGTACTTTATTGCACTTGTAAAAATAAATTTATTTCTCGTTTTTCGTGCTGGTTTTTCTTCTGATCGATCAGTCCCGGTCCATTGCCATCAAACCAGGTAAAACCTGTAAGAAAACAACACACAGAATTAAAACCGACTTTTTCTTTGAAACCGAGGTGTAGGGTGGTGATGTCCTGCCTTGTAGGAATCTAACGATATCTCTCGTATTAGAATCTCAAACAGTCCAAATTTGTTTTTGCCCTGGTATCTGTTTAATCTTATCGTAAGATACCAATTCCATTTCTATTCGCCATTTCTAGTTCTAATCTGTTATTTTGAATATAATTACGCACTTCATTGCACTGTAAAAAATTAGCCTCTCGTTTTTCTGCTATTTTGTTTGGTAGGGTCAGTCCCGGTCCACAACCGTTGAATCAAGCAAAACCTGGAAAGAAAAGACTGAGAATAAGGAAAAACCAATCCTTTTGAAAACAACGTTATAGTGGTACAGCCCCGTTTTATAGGAAATCACCTATATCCTCCTCGTTATTAAGTCCATAGTATCTCCAAACAGTTTTTTCTGTAGTATTTGCAGTCTAATTATTAGACACCGTCAAAAGGCATTCAGGCCATTTCTAGTTATAAATCGTCATCTTTCTGAAGGCTCTTATACTTACGTAATTTTAATGGAATCTAAACATTTTTATGTTTCTTCCTTTTCGCGGTTGTTTTTGTTTCGGCCGGTCAGTCCAAGTCTACAAGCATCGAATCCAGGTAAAACCTGTAAGAAAATTATGTTCAGGAAAAATCGGGATTTTTTCCTTTGAAACCGAGGTGTAGTGGTGGATGTTCCGTTTTATAGGAATTCACCGATAGCCTTGTGTATTAGAATCTCAAGCAGTCCAACTCGTTTTTATTGTAGCACGTTTAACTTATCGTTAGATAATTACCTTGCGCCGCATTTCGGCCATTTCTAGTTCTAATCTGGTTGCTTTTAGTTTTATAATTACGTAATTTTACTTGCACTTGTAAAAATTATTTCTTCTGTTTTTCGTGCTGGTTTTGCTCTGATGGGTCAGTCCCGGTCCACAACCTTTGAATCAGGCGAAATGTGGAAAGAAAAGACTGAGAATTAGGAAAAAATCGACTTTTTCTTTGAAACCGAGTTTCTTTAGTGGTAAAGCCCTGTTTTATCGGAAATCACCTATATCCTGCGTTATTAAGCCATAGTATCTCCAAACAGTTGTGTAGTATTTGTGTAGTCTAATTATGAGACACCGTTCTCGTGCCGTATCTTGTAGCCATTTCTAGTTATATAATCGCTTACCTTCAGTTTTTATTTACGTAATTTTGCTTAATTTGTAAAAATTATTTCCTCGTTTTTCGTGCTGGTTTTGTTTCTGTAGGTCAGTCCCGGTCCACAACTGTTGAACTAAGCGAAACCTGGAAAGAAAAGACTGAGAATTAGGAAAAATCGACTTTTTCTTTGAAACCGAGTTTTAGTGGTAAAGCCCTGTTTTATCGGAAATCACCTATATCCTTGCGTTATTAAGTCCATAGTATCTCCAAACAGTTTTTCGTGTAGTATTTGTGTAGTCTAATTATGAGACACCGTTCTCGTGCCGCATTCAGGCCATATTTCTATTATAATCGCTTACCTTCAGTTTTATATTTACGTAATTTTATTGCACTTGTAAAAATTATTTCGTTTTTCGTGCTGGTTTTGCTCTGCAGGTCAGTCCCGGTCCACAACCGTTGAATCAAGCGAAACCTGGAAAGAAAAGACTGAGAATTCAGGGAAAAATCGACTTTTTCTTTGAAACCGAGTTTTAGTGGTAAAGCCCTGTTTTATCGGAAATCACCTATATCCTTGCGTTATTAAGTCCATAGTATCTCCAAACAGTTTTTCAGTAGTATTTGTGTAGTCTAATTCATGAGACACCACTCTCGTGCCGCATTCAGGCCATTTCTAGTTATAATCGCTTACCTTCAGTTTTATATTTACACCACGCCGCACTTGTAAAACATTTCGTTTTTCGTGCTGGTTTTGCTCTGGGTAGGTCAGTCCCGGTCCACAAACTGTTGAATCAAGCGAAACCTGGAAAGAAAAGACTGAGAATTAGAAAAATTGACTTTTCTTTGAATGAGTTTTAGTGGTAAAGCTCCCGGTTTTATCGGAAATCACCATATATCCTCGCGTTATTAAGTCCATAGTATCTCCAAACAGTTTTTGTCGTGTAGTATTCTGTCCCATTTTATACTTACGTAATTTTAATGGAATTTAAACATTTTGTTTCTTCCTTTTTCGTGCTGTTTTTGCTCCTCGGCCGGTCAATCCCAGTTCACAAGCACGAATAAGGTAAAACCTGTAAGAAAACACACAGAATTAGAAAAAATCGACTTTTTCTTTTTTGAACAGTGGTCTGCGCAATTACTATTGGTAAAGCCCTGTTTTATAGGAAATCACCTAGTATCCCTCTCGTTATTAAGTCCATAGTATCTCAAACAGTTTTTCTTGTAGTATTTGTAGTCTATCCATTAGACACTGCTCCTGCGCCGCATTCAGTTCATTTCATGGTGAACGCTTTCCTTCCTAGTTTCTATGAGATGGTAGTCGCACAAATTTTGTAAAAAAAATATTTTCGTTTTTCGTGCTGTTTTTGCTCTCGGCCGATCAGTCCTGGTCCATTAAGCATCGAATCAGGTGTAAACCTGTAAGAAAACACACAGAATTAGAAAACAATCGATCTTTTCTTTGAAACCGAGGTAGTGGTGTGATGTCCTGTTTTATAGGAATTCACCTATATCTTTGTGTATTAGAATCTCAAGCAGTCCAAATTTGTTTTTATTGTAAGTAGTTCCGTTTAACTTTACTGTTGGGATATCATCTTTGCGCCACTGGCTATTTCTTTAGTTCTTAATTCAGTTATTTTAGATTTTCGAGTAATTATTGCACTTGCTGAACTTGTAATAATTTTATTTCCTTTCTGTTTTTCAAAGCTGCTCTGGATCGGTCAGTCCCGGTCCATAACTGCTGAATCAGGTGAAACCGAAGAAAAGATCATAATTAGGAACGACGCTTTGAAACAACGTTATAGTGGTACAGCCCTCTGTTTTATAGGAAATCACCTATATCCTCTCGTTATTAAAGTCCGCGTATCTCCAAACAAGTTTTTCTTGTAGTATCGGTAGGTAGTTCAATTATTAGACACCGTTCTCGTGCCGCATTCAGGCCATTTAGTTATAATCGCTTACCTTCAGTTTTGTTTACGTAATTTTAATGAATTCTAAACATTTTGTTTCTTCCTTTCGTGCTGTTTTGCCTTCGGCCGGTCAGTCCCAGTTCACAAGCATCGAATAAGGTAAAACCTGTAAGAAAAAAACACAGAATTAGGAAAAAAATTGACTTTTCAAAGTCCTGTGGTCTATAAATTACACTATTGGTGCGCCCCGTTTTATAGAAATCACCCATATCCTCTCGTTATATTGTTCATAGTATCTCACAAACAAGTTTTTCGTAGTATTTGTGTAGTCTAATCCATTAGACACAGTTCGTGCCGCATTCAGTTCATTTCAGTTAGCACTGCTTTCCTTCAGTTTTGCAATTTCCATGCACTTTGTAAAAAATTATTTCCTCGTTTTTCGTTGTTTTGCCCTGGGTAGGTCATCAGTCCCGGTCCACAACCGTTGAATCAAGCGAAACCTGGAAAGCATTGAGAATTAGAAAAAATCGACTTTTTCTTTGAAACCGAGTTTTAGTGGTAAAGCCCTGTTTTATCGGAAATCACCTATATCCCGCGTTATTAAGCCCATGCATTCCAAACAGTTTTTTCGTGTAGTATTTGTGTGTAGTCTAACTTCATGAGACACCGTCTCGTGCCGCATTCAGGCCATTTCTAGTTATAATCGCTTACTCAGTTTTATACTTACGTAATTTTAATGGAATTCTAAACATTTTGTTTCTTCCTTTTTCGTGTTGTTTTTGCTCGGCCGGTCAGTCCCAGTTCACAAGCATCGAATCAGTGTACAAACCTTTTAAGAAAACACACAGAATTAGGATAAAATCGACTTTTTCTTTTGAAACCGTCACCACTATTGGTAAAGCCCTGCCTTGCAAAACCCATATCCTCGTTATTAAGTCCATAGTATCTCAAACAAGTTTTTCTTGTATACTCCGTTTAACTTTATCGTTAGATACTCATCTTGCTGCATTTCGGCCTATTTCTAGTTCCAATCGTTATTTTTAGATTTCCATAATTACGTATTTGTTGAACTTGTAATTCTTTATTTCTTCGTTTTTCTGTGTTGTTCTGATCATTGGGGTCCCGGTCCATAAACGTTGAATCAGGTGAAACCTTGGAAAGAAAGATCAGAACAGTAAAAACATTCTTTGAAACAATCGTTGAGGAAGTACCTCTGTTTATAGGTAAAACCACCCATAATCCTCCTCGTTATTAAGTCCATAGTATCTCCAAACAATGTTTTTCGTAGTAATAGTAGTCTAATTATTAGACACCGTTCTCAAAACGCATTCAGGCCTACTTTCTAGTTATGCACCGCTTTTACCTTTCAGTTTAGTACTTACGTAATTTTAATGGAATCCTAAACATTTTTGTTACTCCTTTTTCGTGCTGTTTTTGCTCTCGGCCGGTCAGTCTCCCAGTTCATTAAGCATCGAATCAGGTAAAACCTGTAAGAAAACACACAGAATTAGGAAAAAATCTGACTTTTTCTGTGAAACCGTGGTCTATACCAATTATTGGTAAAGCCCTGTTTTATAGAAATCACCTTATATCCTCTCGCTATTAAGTCCATAGAATCTCAAACAGTTTTTCTTGTAGTATTTGTGTGTAGTCTAATTATTAGGACACCGCCCTCGTGCCGCATTCAGGTACATTCTTAGTTGAGTACCGCTTACTCTTCAGCCCATGTAATTTTAATGGAATTTCAAACATTTTGTTTCTTCCTTTTCGTGCTGTTTTTGCTCTCGGCCGGTCAGTCCCAGTTCACAAGCATCGAATAAGGTAAAACCTGTAAGAAAAACACACAGAATTAGGAAAAATTGACTTTTCTTTGAAACCGTGGTCTACAGTACCACTAGTTGGAAAAGCCCTGTTTTATAGGAAATCACCCATCCTCCTGCTGGTTCATAGGCAGTGACCAAACAGTTTTTCTGTAGCATTCGTTTAATCCTTATCGTTAGATACTCATCTTGCGCCGCATTTCGCCATTTCCAGTTCTAATCAGTTATTTTTAGATTTAATTACGTAATTTTGCTGCTTGTAATAATTTTTATTTTCGTTTTTCGTGCCACCGACCGGTCAGTCCCGGTCCATGTCCGTTGAACTGTGGGGTGAAACCTGGAAAGAAAAAGACTTGTAATTAGAAAAATTCAATTTTTTCTAAAACAACGCGGAGAAGTGGTATGTTCAGTTTTTATGAAATCACCTATATCCTCTCGTTATTAAGTCCATTCCAAACAGTTTTTCTTGTAGTATTTGTGTAGTCTAATTATTAGACACCGTTCTCGTGCCGCACCAGCCATTTCTATAACTCATTCTCTCAGTTTCATTTAATTTTAATGGAATCCTAAACATTTTGTTTCTTCCTTTTTCAGTTGTTTTGCTCCTCGGCCGTCAGGTCTGTCCAAGCATCGAATCAGGTAAAACCTGTAAGAAAAACACACAGAATTAGGAAAAATCGACTTTTTCAGAAACCGTGGTTCATATACCACTATTGGTAAAGCCCTGTTTTATAGAAATCACCTATATCCTCGTTATTAAGTCCATAGTATTCTCAAACAGTTTTTTCTTGTAGTATTTGTGTGTAGTCTTAACTGCCTCGTGCCGTATCCAGTTCCATTTCTTTGAAGTTATAATCAGCCACTTCGCGTTTTATATTTACGTAATTTTATTGCACTTGTACAAAAATTCTATTTCCTCGTTTTCGCCATTTTACTCTTGGGTAGGTCAGTCCTGGTCCACAACCGCTGAATCAAGGAAACCTGGAAAGAAAAGACTGAGAATTAGGAAAAATCGACTTTTTCTTTGAAAATGTTGTAGCCCTGTTTCTTTATAAAGAAACCCATATCCTCCTCGTTATTAAGTCCATAGTATCTCCAAACAGTTTTTCTGTAGTATTTGTAGTAGTCTAATTCATTAGACACCGTTCTCGCCGCATTCAAATATCTTCTAGTTGCACCGCTTTTTACCTTCAGTTTTATACTTTACGTAATTTTAATGGAATTCCCAAACATTTTGTTTCTTCCTTTTTCGTGCTGTTTTTGCTCGGCCGGTTAGTACCACCAGTTCACAAGCATCGAATCAGGTAAACCCAGGTAAGAAAAACACACAGAATTAGGAAAACCGACTTTTTCTTTGAAACCATGTAGCAGGTGATGTCCTGTTTTATAGGAATTCACCGATATCTTCGTATTAGTCTCGCTAAGTCCAACCGTTTTTGTTGTAGCATCTGTTTAACCTTATCGTTAGATACTCATCTTGCGCCGGATTTCGGCCATTTCTAGTTCTAATCTTATTTTTAGTTTTTTATAATTACATAATTTTATTGCACTTGTAAAAAAAAAAATTATTTCTTCTCGTATTTCGTGCTGGTTTTGCTCTGTGGTCATCTCGGTCCACAACCGTTGAATCAAGCGAAAAACCTGGAAAGAAAAGACTGAGAATTAGGAAAAATCGATTCTCTCTTTTGAACCTTTGTTTAGTGGGTATGCCCTGTTTTATAGAAACCACCTGGCATCTCCTGCTATTAAGTCCATAGTATCTCCAAACAAGTTTTTTCTTGTAGTATTTGTGTAGTCTAATCATTAGACAATTGCTCGTGCCGTATCTGTGTCATTTCTAGTTATAATCGCTACCTTCAGTTTTATACTACGTAATTTGTAATGGAATTCTAAACATTTTGTTTCTTTCCGTGCTGTTTTTGCTCTCGGCTTTGTCAGTCCAGTTCACGCAAGCATTGAATCATTTAAACCCAAAGAAAACACACAGAACACCAGTGGAAAAATCGACTTTTTCTTTGAAACCGTGGTCTATACCACTATTATTAAAGCCCTGTTTTATAGGAAATCACCCATATCCTCGTTATTAAGTCCATAGTATCTCAAACAGTTTTTCTTGTAGCATTTTGTGTAGCTCCCAACGCATTAGGACAATTCGTCTTCGTGCCGTATCTAGTTCATTTCTATTATAATCGCTTACCTTCAGTTTTATATTTACGTAATTTCCATTGCACTTGTAAAAATTTTATTCTTCTGTATTTCGTGCTGGTTTAGCCTGTAGCCATCCTGGTCCACAACCGTTGAATCAATCGGACAGTGCTAAAGCTTCGGCTGGATTTCAGTATTCGGAAAGTCTCCAGGCACGATGCATCCTTGCCCGAAGGAAACCAAGCTTAGTCCCAGGATTGGTCCTGACGAGCTGAGGAATCCCAGGCCATTGCCTGCCTGGAAAAGATTTCGCTGACACGGGTCTAGCTACACCGCGTGTGCCCAATCCCAGTCAGCAGTCGTAATGCACTATTGATCCCTTTGTTAGGAAAGTGGACGACAGTGCAGCGTCCTTTGAGGACGGTCTAAAGTCCCATACATCCAGCCCGAGGGTCAGTTTCACCGAAGATAAGACTGTCCCACAGGATCCCCAGGGTGATACCTTGTGGGGGGGAGCTCTGGTCCTAGGTGGCCCACCTCGCCTGAAGAGGGGCAATACACATCATAGTAACACCGCCACCCCTAACAATCATAGTTAGTACATAAGGTAGATAGTAGGGGAGGCTGAAAGAAATGGCCGACGGCGGGATCCCCGCCCCACCGAACGGCAAGGGAGGAACGAGGAGAGGCAGAGCGGCGGCCGGTGGACCGCGGTCCGGTTTCAGCGCGCCCCCGCGCCCCTCACCTGTACCCCCTTAAAGCCCGCCCGCGGCCAAAGCCCGCCCGAGCGAGAGTCTGGTTCGTCGCGCAGGTAGCTGAGCCTACCTGCTGCGCGAACAGGTTCCTCCCACGCCGGGCGGAAGTGGCGGAGAACACCTCCTGCCATCACCTCAGCATAGCAGCGCTCAAAGCGAGTAGCACACCCGAGCCTGCAGCCGAACCGAGGGGACGATATATTCTTCCCCGATCCCTCCAGGCACTGGTGGACTTTGCCGAACAGACCCCCAGGGCGCAGCGTCGGTGGGACACCACCATACCTGTGGACCTTCGCAGACGAAGAGGAGCTGCAGCCATCGACGTCCGCGGCCCTGTACAGCTATGAGGACGTACGCGGGGGACCGCAGCCGCACTACCGCCGCGCCGCAGCCCCCACCGCAGCCGCAGGCCCTCCGACGCCCGTCAGCGAAGATGCCAAGAAATACCCGCCCATCGTAGAAGGTCTCCTCGACCGGACGACCCAACGGTATCTAAGATCAAGGCGATGTTAGGACACGCCGAACGCCCGTCCCTTTCCCCGGCAAAGGGGTACGATTCCGTCCGAACAGTGGAACTGAATACCGGGTCGTACAAAGTATATGACCACTCTGTTTCAAGAGAACTCCGACCGTGGTGGAAGAAGGTTAATTCGGCCAACGATAAGCCCACTAAGGTCGGGATACGCGGTCTCCGGAAAGCGACACCCGCAACAGCAGATTGAAGCAGCGCTGCGCGAGGAGGGCTTCCTGGCGATCTACGCAGCATACCGCCTAAACGAGGACGCCCGCTGCTCTATTCTTCGCGCACCGGACCATCTTTACAAAAGAAGAGCTACAGCGGCTGTACGGCACTTAGAGCCTGGTATGCATGCCAGGCATTTCCATCGTCGCCTGGTGGGCAGGAGGGCCATCTCAGTGCCAATTGATGTCGCACCGGACACTCTTCAACCAGATGTTTCCGGCCCTTCGTAGTAAGTCCGCTGTGCGGTGAACACCCGGCTGCGGACCGCCCTCACCCCCGCGAACTAACAACTGGCGGTGCCAATCCGCGCCAAGGCGCACGTAGCGAACGATCGGCGGTGCGCGGTCATCCAAAGAATGAAAGACAGATAAAGTGGAAGATCAGCCCTCCCACTACCCCCGCACCCGCCCGCACAACAACGGCGGGGAGAGGTACCGCGCCGCCGCCGAGGGTACAGCAAGCCTCCCACCCAGCGGCACAACTATGGGCCATCTGCGAGCGCCTCCGCAACCGCCGAAGAAACGGCAGGAGGCGCACGTTTTCCGCAACCGCAGCCGGCGAAGCGTACGATTCGACCATCCTACCACCAGTGCCTACAACATCAGCCACGACTCGGTGTTCACTTCTGTTTCCGGTTAATGACGTCACCGAAAGGGGACCACTTCAGGCCCCGCCCAAAAGAAAGTGCATGAAGAAGAGGAAAAGAAGAGGGGAAGGGGATCACTGGAATTCCAGCCGCAGCATCAGCACCACCAGCGCCGATCCTGCCGCCCCAGAGCACCACCACCACAACCCGACCCAAGACCTCTTAGAAATAAGAAATGTACCGTGTCGTAAGTGCCATCTACCGCCGCAGGAGCAAATAAGAAACCGCATTAACTGAACTATTACAGCAGGTAATGGGAATACTCGGAGATACAGCAGTCCTCACCGCCCTCGTTTCAAGCACCAACTTCGCCGCGTTAACGTGCAGGCAATATATTCCTTATCCGCCGTTCGCAAGAGACCTCCAACCTAGGGTCACATCCTGAATCCGGGCGGAATAGCTGATCGTGTCGCCGAGCTCAGCTGCTGGTTTCTGCAAGCAACCCATGTTGTGTTGCTGAACGAGACCATGCTGAGCGAGGGACGCCAGGATACCAAACCCATCGTGTATCGGCGCGACGAGTCCTGAAGGCGTGGCCTATAGAGGCACTGCCGTGCTAATCAGAGGAACCTAATACACGATGAGCCAGGAGTCTCCGTATGACTTTGTAAGCATGGAGAACTCACGGCATCCGATTCCCAGTTGGGGGAGATGCGTATGTCGCCGCATACCGTCCCCCTTAATTCTCTACACCCCGATGACATCCGCAAGATTTTCGACGGCACACCGGCCATTACTGCCGGGGATTTGAACGCAAAACACCCGGCGTGGGGTCGAACACCTATAACCCCCGGTCGTGTTTCGTCAAAGATGCAGAGTGGGGTACACGTGCTGGGCCCAGATGCGCCCACACATGTACCTCCCCTCAAACCCTGTAAACATCGACCGGATGTCATCGACATAGTGCTGTGCCACTGCTGTTCAGGGATCCGTTTAGAGGTGCTGTACGATTACGGACACGCAGCACTCCTCCTGGTATTCTGCAGCGCCGCTTTGACTCCGGACGATAGTCATGGCTCCTGAGGTCCCGGTTCCAAACGGACTGGGAGGCCTTTTATCGTGCATTGCAGAACTTTCTCCTCAAGGAGCCTCCAGCGTCGATACCGCGCGATATATCAACCGGACGTATTTCGAGGAATATCGCGCGGCCACCACGCGGCAGTGCGAGTAAATGCCCCGTGAGAAAAGCCGCCGATAAGGCTTCTGCGGAAAGCTACACTGTCAAACGGAACCTACGGAAACTTGGGCGCGAACCGTTGTCCACAAGTGAAGACACGCCTAACCGGATTATCGGAAGAGTTGTCGGAGGAGATATGGATGTGGCGGGGGAGACGTGGGATAGGCATCGCTTACAGCCCGTCCCAACATCAAGCCTCGCTACATACACTCACTCCGACGGCTCGCTGGTACCGGCAAATCGCGGTCTCTCCGCTTGTGGACGGTGCGGGCGTAAGGCACTGGCGCAGCAGCAGAGAGCGCTCGAGTTACTGGCACAGCACTTAGGTCAGTTCATTCCGAATGACCCTCAGTTGGAGCCAGAAGAACACCATCAGGAAAGTCAGGGACCACGTAAGTTGGAATACCTGCGTACCTCGCCGCTCTTCGCGGGGAAGATTTTAACTCGCCCGCTGAGTACGGGGCAATTTCTCGGTTGCCGAACCGCAAGGCACCGGGGTATGACGGTATTCCGACGGCGGCGTTTAAAGTTTCCCCGCATGAGGGCTGCATGAAGTGCGCCTGTTTAATGGCGCGCTACGCACCAGTCACTTCCCCGATGTGGAAACGGGGAAGATCATCCTATCGCCGAAGCCCGGTAAAGACAAACGTCTGCCGGAAAGTTATAGACCCATCACGCTTACTTTTCGCCCCTACATAGCAAAATTGTTTGAAGGCTACTGCTGCGAAGGATTGTAACTTACTGCCCCTTTGCGAGGAGCAACACGGCTTTCGCAGCGGACATTCCGACAATCATTAGCCAATCTGTAAAGAACCATCTGCGACCGAAATTAATAACGGTCGCATCTGTTCGGGGGTCTTTCTCGACATCGAGAAAGCCTTCGACAGGGTTTGGCACATGGGTCTGCTGTGGAAGTTAATACAATAACCTCGACGCCCATTGCCTGTGCGGCTAGTAGCGTCTTTTTCTGGTGGATCGTAGCTTTTCGTTCCGTCGAGGGGCCGACTCGGCAGTACGACGATCAGGAGCAGGTCCTCTAGGGGAGCCGCTCCCGCGCCGCTAATAAAGTTGCGTATACCAACGACATTCCTAATTCTCGTGGTCGCGTGCGTCGCGGAGTGGGAAGATGACGTAGTACTAGCGTTGTACGCCGATGACATAGTGCATACTTTACTTCCTCGCGTCGGATTTTCCACGTTGCACGCAAGATGCAGCGACTTTTTAGATCTGCTTCCCGGAATGGCTTCAATAAGTGGCGCATGAAGGTGAACGTCGGCAAGACGTGCGCACTTGTCACCAAACGTCTTCGAACACCCCCAACGATTCAGTTGTTTGGTCATGAACATTGAGCCGAAACCAACCATCTCGTACCTGATGTCAAATCATCGGGCGTTCTGCGCTGGCCCCCTACAGGTCGAACAAGTGAAGTTCGACAGGCTAGAGCGGTGAGAGCCAAGCTTTATCCGATCTTTGCATCCAAGTTGCCTACCCGTACCAAAGAATCGGATTTGGCGTACGTCCGCCCTAAGACTGACCTATGCAGCCCCGCCTGGTACGCGTTAACTTCCAACACACAACGCAATCGTATACAGGCCCAACAGAACATAGCTCTGGCGAACGATCGTGGTGCTGGTCGCTACAGTCAGAAATGACGTCATAGCATCCAACCTGCGAATGAGTCCACGTTGAGTTCTCAGGTCGTACCATGCGACGAATGCTCGATCGCGCGTATTGCCTGGACCCCGTATCTACATGACTAAGATAGCACTGCTTCACGGCTGACCTCCAGAAGGAAATAATCGCGAGCTAGTATTCAGAGGGCTCCGCCAACCAGCGTCTAGTTGACGGAGACATTTCCTTATTAGGCATGTATGGAAAAATGTCGGTCGTTCGCGACATGATATCTCCTATACTTGCTTAAAGAGTACAGGCAAGCCCTGCCCACCGTCACGTGATCAAGTGCAGAGGGCGGAGCTTACTAGATCCCATTAGTATATATAAACTGCAGATGCTTTCGTCTCATTAGAATGGGGAATTTGACGGAGATATATCCGACGTGAGCAGAAGTTATATTATAGTGCCATCGCCAGTGTCATCATCGCGCTGATGTCGTCGTCGTAAGTATGATGATGATGTCGGCGACGTAAAGTACGCATTACCATCGTAAGTATACACAACACAATAATAATATCTCTACTCCGCCGTCCTCGAACGGCGGATATGACCCAGGGGAAGTTACCCCCAGAGGATGCCCGGTAGAGGGGACAGCCCTGCATCTTTGTTACCCGCAGCCCTTCAGGCTGCGGATGCTCCGGTAGGTAGGTTGAACTAAGCGAAACCTGGAAAGAAAAGACTGAGAATTGTGAAAAAATCGACTTTTTCTTTGAAACCGAGGCCGTGGTAAAGCCCCGTTTTAGCATTCGTTTAACTTATCGATAGATACCATCTTGCGCCGCATTTCGGCCATTTCTAGTTCTAATCTGTTGTTTTTAGTTTTATAATTACGTAATTTTACGCACTCTTGTAAAAATTTTATTTCTTCGTTTTCGTGCTGGTTTTTGTTTCTGATGGTCAGTCCCGGTCCACAACCTTTGAATCAGGCGAAATGTGGAAAGAAAAGACTACTGAGAATTAGGAAAAATCGACTTTTTCTTTGAAACCGAGGTGTAGTGTGGTGATGTCCTGTTTTATAGAATTCACCGATATCTTTGTGTATTAGACCAAGCAGTCCAAATTTGTTTTTATTGTAGCATTCGTTTAACTCATCGTTAGATATTTCATCTTGCGCCGCATTACGGCCATTTCTAGTTCTAATCTGTTATTTTAGTTTTATAATTACGTAATTTTATTGCACTTGTAAAAATTTTATTTCTTCGTATTTCGTGCTGGTTTAGTTTCCGTAGGTCAGTCCCGGTCCACACAACCGTTGAATCAAGGAAACCTTGAAAGAAAAGACTGAGAATTAGGAAAAATCGACTTTTTCTTTGAAACCGCGTTATAGTGGTACAGCCCCGTTTCATAGGAAATCACCCATATTCTCGTTATTAAGTCCATAGTATTCCAAACAGTTTTTCTTTTTGTAGTATTTGTGTAGTCTAATTATTAGACATCGCCTCGTGCCGCATTCAGGCCATTTCTAGTTATAATCGCTTACCTTCAGTTTTATAAATTTCTACGTAATTTTAATGAATTCTAAACATTTTGTTTCTTCCTTTTTCGTGCTGTTTTTGCTCGGCCGGTTAGTCCCAGTTCACAAGCATCGAATCAGGTAAAACCTTTTAAGAAAAAACACACAGAATTAGGAAAAACGACTTTTCTTTGAAAACCGGTCTATACCACTATTGGTAAAGCCCTGTTTTATAGGAAATCACCTATATCCTCTCGTTATTAAGTCCATATATTCAAACAGTTTTTCTTGTAGTATTTGTGTAGTCTTAATCATTAGACACCGTTCTCGTGCCGCATACAGTTCTACTCTTTAGTTATAACGCTTTACCTTCAGTTTTATATTTACGTAATTTTATTGCACTTAAAAAATTATTTCCTGTTTTTCGTGCTGGTTTTGTTCTGGTAGGTCAGTCCCGGTCCACAACCGTTGAATCAAGCGAAACCTGGAAAGAAAAGACTGAGAATTAGAAAAAACTGACTTTTTCTTTGAAACAACGTTATAGTGGTACAGCCCCAGTTTTATAGGAAATCACCTATATCCTCTCGTTATTAAGTCCATAGTATCTAAACAGTTTTTTCTTGTAGTATTTGTGTAGTCTAATTATTGTGACACCGTTCTCCGTGCTGCATCTGTGTTTCATTTCTAATTATAATCGCTTACCTTCAGTTTTATACTTACGTACTTTAATGGAATCCTAAACATTTTGTTTCTTCCTTTTGTGTTGTTTTTGCTCTCGGCCGTCAGCTCAGTTCACAAGCATCGAATCAGGTAAACCTGTAAGAAAACACACAGAATTAGAAAAATCGACTTTTCTTTGAAACCGTGGTCTCTACCGCAATTATTGGTAAAGGCTGTTTTATAGAAATCACCTATATCCACCGCGTTATTAAGTCCATAGTATCTCCAAACAGTTTTTCTCTTTGTAGTAGTTGTGTCTAATCATGAGACACCGTTCTCGTGCCGCATTCAGGCCATTTCTAGTTATAATCGCTTACCTTCAGTTTTATATTTTTACGCAATTTCATTGTAATTTGTAAAAAAAATTATTTTCGTTTTTCGTGCTGGTTTTGCTCTGATCGGTCAGTCCCGGTCCAAAACCGTTGAATCAGGCGAAACCTGGAAAGAAAAAGACTGAGAATTAGGAAAAGTACCGACTTTTTTCTTTGAAACCGAGGTGTAGTGGTGATGTCCTGTTTTATAGGAATTCACCGATATCTTCGTGTACAGGAATCTCAAGCAGTCCAAATCTGTTTTTATTGTAGCATTCGTTTAACCTTATCGTTAGATACTCATCTTGCGCCGCATTACGGCCATATTTCTAGTTCTAATCTGTTATTTTAGTTTTATAATTACGTAATTTTATTGCACTTGTAAATATTTTTATTTCCTCGTTTTTCGTGCTGGTTTTGCTCTGGTGGTCAGTCCCGGTCCACAACCGTTGAATCAAGCGAAACCTGGAAAGAAAAGATTGAGAATTAGGAAAAAATCGACTTTTCTTTGAAACAACGTTATAGTGGTACAGCCCTGTTTTATAGGAAATCACCTATATCCTCTCGTTATTAAGTCCATAATATCTCCAAACAGTTTTTCTTGTAGTATTTGCGTAGTCTAATTATTAGACACCGTTCCGTGCCGCATTCAGGCCATTTCTAGTTGGTAATCGCTACCTTCAGTTTTATACCTACGTACTTTTAATGGAATTTAAACATTTTTGTTTCTTCCTTTTTCGTGCTGTTTTGCTCGGTCATCGTCCCAGTTCAATAAGCATCGAATCAGGTAAAACCTGTAAGAAAACACAGAATTAGAAAAAATCGACTTTTCTTTGAAACCGAGGTGTAGTGGTGATGTCCTGTTTTATAGGAATTCACCGATATCTCTGTGTATTAGAATCTCAAACAGTCCAAATTTGTTTTTATTCTTGCATTCGTTTAATCTTTTATCGTAAGATACTCATCTTACGCCGCATTTCGGCCATTTCTGTTCTAATCTGTTATTTTAGTTTTATAATTACGTAATTTTATTGCACTTAAAAAATTTTATTTCCTCGTTTTTCAAAGTTGGTTTTGTTTGCAGGTCAACCTGGTCCACAACTGTTGAATCAAGCGAAACCTGGAAAGAAAAGAGACTGAGAATAAGGAAAAATCGACTTTTCTTTGAAACAACGTTATAGTGGTACAGCCTCTGTTTTATAGGAAATCACCTATATCCTCTCGTTATTAAGTCCATAGTATCTCCAAACAGTTTTTCTTTGTAGTATTTGCGTAGTTCACCATTAGACACCGCTCCCGTGCCGCATCTGTAGCCTACTTATTATAATTGCCATCTTTCAGTTTTATACTTACGTAATTTTAATGGAATTCTAAACATTTTTGTTTCTTCCCGTGCTGTTTTTGCTCTCGGCCGGTCAGTCCCAGTTCACAAGCATCGAATCAGGTAAAACCTGTAAGAAAAACACACAGAATTAGAAAAATCGACTTTTTCGAAACCGAGGTGTAGTGGTGATGTCCCGTTTTATAGGAATTCACCGATATCTTTGTGGTGTATTAGGAATCTCAAGCAGTCCAAATTTGTTTTTATTGTAGCATTCGTTTAACCTTATCGTTAGATACTCAACTTGCGCCGCATTTCGGCTATTTCTAGTTCTAATCTGTTATTTTAGTTTTATAATTACGTAATTTTATTGCACTTGTGTGTCTTTATTTCTTCGTATTTCGTGCTGGTTTTACTCTGGGTAGGTCAGTCCCGGTCCACAAACTGCTGAATCAAGCGAAACCTGGAAAGAAAAGACGAGAATTAGGAAAAATCGACTTTTTCT